>KB669626.1:265630-294889 GCA_000349105.1 Anopheles epiroticus
GTTTATTTCTGCATCGATCGTGAGCAATGTACTCCGAAAGGCCCGAGTTTTGGCACCGTGACCTACGTCTCCTCAGGTTCAGTTAGCCCGTGCCCGTACGCCTGTAAACAAACCCTGCTTCATTGCTCAGGGCCAGGTGAAATAAAAGCCAGAGACGATTGAGCGCCATTCGCAACACTACACACCCGCTGCCTCACGAACGAGCACCAACGCACGAAGAATGTGTTATAAATATAATTTAATTTCTCACTATCGTCACTCACTTACCCGGACAGCGCCCCTCGGAACGCATGCAAAGCGATGTGTGTTCCTTTCGATTTCGAAAACGGATTGTGCCGCTGCTGTACAGCACACCCGTTTTCCCTAAGGAAGCGTGGTGTGGGAAATGGTGGGCCGTGTATGGGGTTTTCACAACACTGACCCAGTCAGCACCGCCCTAAACCGCCCGTGAGACCTTCTTTGCGAGGTGCGTGTTTTCGTTTGTTTATTTATTTCGGTGCTGTTCAATTCTTTCGATTGTGCGCGGAAGGGGTAGCAATTGTTTTCAAACCATTTTTTTTGCGAGTGTGATGGTATGTTTTGATCGAGGAAAAGCCAACGACCAGTCTCTTGCCTTTCGTCCTTCCCCGCCCGGAAGGCGTAGATCGAAAGGCGCTCGATAAGATGCACACGAAAGCGTGTCGGATTTTTTGGCGATATCCCAATATCTGGGCCCGGCCCAATAGCTTTCGATGAGGGGGGTTTGCTTTTGATCGATGCACAAATACGGAGGGCACACAAACATAGACGCATACTTTTTAATTCCACCACTAGCAATTTAGGATTCGGAAGCGGTTCTCTGCGGGAGGGGGGGGGGGGGGAAATAAGACAAGGCATGATAATGGACACGTGAAATGATACACAAACCCAATAAGCGCTTGAGGGTTTGTGGAAGATTAGACAAAGGTAAGGGTTGGGGTTTTCCACTCCGCCAGAAATGCAAAATTGATGTCTGTCCTAACCTCAGCGAGCCATTTCGATCACTGGAACGGCACGGAACCCTTTTCGGTTCTCGAACCTGAAGAATGCCGACATGTGTTGACATATCAATGGCTTTAGAGGGTGGGTGAAGGGGGAAAAGGGCTTAAGTGGTTCGGGGGCGAATTTTGTGGGCGATTGGGCGGAAATGTATGCATGCACGAAAAATGCACAACAAATCAAACCGGGCGAGTACACCGACACCAGTGTGCCAGATCGCGCGTGCACAGTGTTGAAGCCCACATCCCACTGTCCTGAGGTGTGTCGATGGCCAACGCTGGCGACGCCGTCGACGACGTATGGCAGTTTTGCACATGCCACCCGTGTACACCGTATCCCGTGTCCGGGGTGCTTTTTTACCGGAGAGGTGATCGTATCGTCAAACGTCAGAAGCGTTCGAGCTGACGGGCGTGTAGAAGTCATCGCGTTCCAGGGTGGGAAAAGTGTGGGATAAAATTAGGAAAAAATATCACGAAAAGCAAACAAGAGTGGATGAAAAGAGAAAAATAAATACCACACACTCTAACATCACAACATTATTTGCCATTGAAACACGAGGGAGGAAAGAGAACAAGAGAGGAGAACGAAAATGGAATCGAAAAAGTGATAAATAATAAACAACTCGAACGGTGAAACTTTGGGTAAAACCGTGCGATGGGTTATGTGACACCAAATCATAATCACATGTTAATAATTGGGGGGTTTTTCCAATTTCCGGCGCAAGGGAAAGGCGGAAGACGGCGAAAGCTATTTTATTTTTTGGTGCTGGAGTGAAGTTTCAAACGTGCCATTGCCTGACATCATCACTTCCCTTTCTTTCACACCTGAACCAGGGTCTGGTTTAATGTGTCTACCTGTATGTCGAGGCGGGTTGCTTGCATTACGACACGGACACGAGGCGAGGACATGCCACGTGTGTCAGTTGGGCACTTGATTGAAACCTGTATGATAGCAACGAGCCAGCGGAAACCCTCGCGCGTTGACTATGCGCGCGGAAAGGTGGAAGGAGAGTGTGCCAAAACATGCGTCACATTTGCACAATTCGCGGTTTTAGCATGTGCCTTGGCAAACTAAAAAAAAAAAGAGGAAGAGAAATAAGGTCCTTGCGAATGGTATCTAGTATGGCATATGGCATTCGTCTGAAAGCAGTTTTGGATTTGTGGTACGATGGCTTCCGGTGAGTTGTGTCCTGTTTTTAAAGCGTTTTTTTCCTGCACATCCAACTGTCGTGTCCTCGCGTCCTACTGATGGTCTTCTGTTTGCTGGGTGTGGTTATCGAAACGTCGGTTCTAATGTGTGACATATTGAGGCTTTACGATGAAATGGGTGTTTATGATGATACACAAATTGAGGACATCTGAGAGCAAAATATGCTTTTTGGAGGTTGAGTCTCAGTGGACATGGACGGATTGACATGGGAAATAGTTTTTAGTTTTGGGAAACAAAATGAATGTAACAGAAAGGAGAATAGGAGTTATCCATTGCAAGAAGAAGATTATTGAGGGTGTCATAAACTGGCAAGGATCTCCAGATATTTTGGATATCTTAGAAGAGATGTATGGAAGTCTCTAGCAAAGAGCAGAAAGAGTCCTCTAATCTAAATTTCGGATTATTTTAAGATTGATCCAAATGACGTCTTTCAGAGCTTTATACTATTGATGACTCTGCAATCTAAATTCAGATTAAATTTGTGACTGACACTACTGAGGTGACGTCTTAAGGATGATTTTGGAACAAATTCTTATTATTTCACAAAAAGTCCTACAGATGACTGCTGCAGAGCAAAACTTCAGAGCTTATATCCGGAAGATGTTACCCTTCAATCTTTCATTTCACTATTAACCGGGTGTCGTAGCAGAGTTGTTTCGATGTCTCCGGTAAAGAACAGAGTTGGACCACTGATCAGAATTTTACTATCTCAGAAGATTTTATCAGCGGTCCTTTGGAATATTGTAAGCAGGCTCTAATGGACGTCTTTAAGAACTTTATTCCGTGGATTACTGTAAAAAAATCTACAAGAAACAAAAAACTGTAAATCTACAAGAGTTCATTGGAGATTAAATTTGAAGATTTTCAGGTGACGCTTTAAGGATGAATTTCGAACATATTCTTTGTGTTTCATGAAAAGTCCTACTGATGACTTCTGAGGAGCAAAACTTAAGTTGTAATCCCCGAAAGATGTCATTCTTCAAACTTTCTCTACTCTAATATCTGGAGAACTTAGTAGAATTGTATTGAAGTCTCTAGCGAAGAGCAGTATGGGTCCTTTGATCATGATTTTAGTATCCGAGGAGAATTTATCAGCGATCGTTTGGATACTTGTAAGAGAGTTCCAGAGGTTCTCTTAAAAAGCTTTATTCCGTGAATGACTCTAAAATCGTACAGAGTTCAGTGAAGATTAACTTTGAAGATTTCAAGGTGACACGTTTAGGATGAATTTCGAATATATTCTTTGTGTTTAACGAAAAGTTTTACAGATGTTTTCTGAGGAGCAAAAGTGAACATCGCTTATCTCCGGAAGATGTTATCCTTCAAACTTTCACTTCCCTGCCATCAATGTTTCCATTGTCTAACCTTAACGTTCTAACACTTTCGCCCGACACGTTCCTCAGCAAGGCAACAGCACACAAGCAGCTGATGTGACAAATTGACTGTCATTTATCTCGCTCCAAGGGATCGTTTATCGGTCCAACAAGTAGCTCGGTTTCGGTCACCCCACATTCACACATACCAAACCACCATCGTCTGATAAACGATGTTTCCCTTGTGCGGTGGGCGTGAGTGGGTGTTGATAATGCCGATAACGATGATGACCCTCGTCTAGGGCGAGAATGATGAGACGTGGTTTGTTGTTTTCCGTCCAGCACGTCGGTTTGGTTCAGCTTCCTCGCCAGGGACTGGGGCAGGGTAGAGCGTACGCCAGATTGCGGGTGACAATTGATTACCGCCATTTCACCATCCCAAAAACCTTCGTGTCGAGACGAGACCGGAAACCGTTCGTGCCACTTGGGAAAGGATATGTTAATGGACAATATTGTACCGTCGCTTGCGACCGAGCCGGGGAACGAACGGGAACATAGATCACAAAAGTTTTTCAATAAAGACTTTCCGGTGGCTTTTCGTTTTCCATGTGCAGCGCTTGCCGCGCGCGAGAAAAGCCCAATCAAACGGGCACACAGTTTCCCGGGGGGGCTGTAATGTTGTGGCCAATGCCACCCGTGTGACACATGTCTGTATTTATCGAAATGGGGCCCTCGCAACCAGTGCACCGGTGTGGCTGGACCCCCTCCCGTTTCGTTCTGGTCAGTTTCAGTTACTTAAACACTTTACGTCCCAGATTTTCCACCACTCAAAAAAATATAATATCGAATGCCCACTGGCCACAGCGAAATAAAATCTCAACCAATCCAAACGACAGACGGCGCGGACAGGCGGCGCTGGACGGCTGTGCGGTCTGATAAATGATGGCCATTATTTGAGGTACTTATTGCCAAGTGACATTTATCATACCAGCTCAGTGCATGAATCAAAATAGTTGTTGATAAATATTTATCATTGCCTTTTTGCCAACGGAGAGCACACACTCGGTATTTCGCGTTTGTCACTGTGCTGTTTGTTTGTTTGCTTGGCTTTGCAGAAGGACATCGAACATTTCCGTCCTCTTCACGGTGTCATTATTTTCTTACGAAGCTTTTCCTTTTCGTTGTTGTGCGTTCTACGTGCCTGCCACAACAACCGTGCGGATGCAACTTTCCCCATTGCGCGGGAGGAAATGATGAGTTATGAAATAAAGCGAGCAGATTATGTTGCTTGTTCAAATTGTTGCGTAATGGAGTGGCTTTTCGGTTTTGCAGTCTTTTTTCTTGCGCTGTTGTCTCGATGTGTTCCGTTTTTGTTCCTGTGCCGGGGAAGCGAGCGATTTTTTTTGGATCCTATTGGATGATTAAGTGCGAGAGCAGGGGACGAGAACAGGTTTTGTGATTGTTTAACAATCTTCTCCCGTGGCATAAAAAAGTGGCATGTAACGCTTATCTCAGCATGGTAGGAAGCTTACGGCTGTTTGTTATTGTTGGTACGTGCAGTGAGTCTCATCTTGGTCGGCGTAGTTGTGGGCGATGAGTAATGGTTGACCCACACGTAGTGGAATTTGGAATTCCTGGTGAATGACAGACGATTTTGTATCTGTCAAGAATTTGTGGTCGATAAACTTATCAAGAAATTGTGTCTTATTTTCTATGCTCAGTTTGGTAAGACGTATCACCAAAGGGTTTGTTGGATTATAAAGCTTAAGGAAACAAATAAATACCCTAGTAGAAACGTGCGCCCATCGACCTTGGCGCCATGCTTCACAGTTTCATCATCCTTCACGATCGGGTTTTGCGTCTCCAAGAATTACTTTAATTACCGGCACGCCAGGCTTTTTTATCTTTCACCCTACTCAGTGTCCTCAGTACGATACTAAGCTTATGCCTTATGGCATGTGCGTATCGGTCACAACACTAGCGAGCAGCCATTTTCATATCTTCCTCTCCGAAGGTACACACCGTTTATCACCAACAGATAATGAGCACGCGTCACTGTAATCTGTGCTTAAAAACAGGGTAAAAAAATAAAAAAATACATATTTAAAACACTTACGTACCCGTAACTTGGTTATCGAAATGACGGAAGGAGTGGCAGCCGTCGTACAATTGGCGCTGTCATTATCTCGTTTTTCCCCAACTACACCCCAAGGAAGCGAGGTGTCTGTCTCAATTACCGAATTGTGTTATCTTGTTTGCTGATGTGCTGACCGTTAAAGTATGAAAAAAAAAACGAATGGAAGAAAAAAAACTAATCAAAATTAAATTAAAGCTTACGAAAGTTTCGCAATCTGCAGCACAGCACACGTTCGCGATCGGAGCAGATAGATTAGATTTATTTTGAAGCAATTTTTTTTTGTGTGTGTTTGTGTACACGCTTTGCATCACGCGATACCAGCAGAAAGCGTTTAACCGATTGACTTGCTGGTTGTGCCGCTGTTCGGAAGTAGCGAAAACCCATCACCGCCCTAGGGGGCCAACCCTCTAGCCGCCTCTGCACCCACTGCTGCCCCTTTTGGACAGGTTGTCCGTTGTCAGAACGGCGAGTGGCGCATCGTGACCCGTTTTTATCATGAGCCGTCCCTTCGTTTCCCCTTGGCTGATGGGGGAGGTTTGGATTTAGTGGTAGATACACGGCCACGATAAGACAGATAAGACCGGTGCCGGTAATGGGAGGATGCAACAAACACATAGCCAGTGTGCTGTACATGGGCCGGGAAAGGTTAATTACAGTGAAAATAAAATAGAAAATAAATTTTTTAAATAAATTTTTTAAAATTCTTAAAAAAATAAATTGACGCATTTCATGATAAGAAAATAAGGTTGCAATGAACTTCATAAATCATATGTTAAAAAATGAAGGACATTTTTTTGTAAATAATGATTCTTGCATTATAAAGGCACATTTAAAGAATGAAGTATCACATCGATTATGTCAAGTATTCAACGTTTTGAACGTAATTGCTTAAAAGAACCTCCGTGTATGAGCTCATTCTCTACTTCTACCGTCCTATCGGCCAATGTTGCGCACCTCACTGTGCACATCCTCACCTATCCCTGTGCGTGGTTTGTCTGGGGGCCGTGTGTAATCGTAATCGTCTGACGCCTCCCGGCCATCGGAGGCACCAGCGCGCGGTCGGCCGGGGCGTAATCGGATTTTTGGCGTGCAGTGATTTTTGAGCCGCCGTCGCGTTTCGTTTCGCTTCAGCCAGCGCTGCCCGGGCGATCAGTGTGTCCTTTGCCCAAGAGCCAAGCTTAAGTGAGATAAATGTGTTGTGTTTTGGTCATATGAGAAGAAAGTATGCTCTTTTTGGGTTTTTTGCGTGACAAAATCGTAAATTAATTACGCTACAAATTCGAATGTTATTCGATTGGTTGGAAGAAAATGATGTGATGCTCGAGATGGGAAGAAAGTGTTTTTCTTTGGGGTGTGCTCGGATGGTAACATTCTAAATGCAATAAAAATGTCATCCTCAGCGGCATTGGAAGTGCACTGGAAGGGCCAAAAAAGTGGAAAACAAGAATTGCTTTCCCAATTGGGCAGATAAAACCAAAAGTTAGAGCCCAAGCTTTGGGTCACTTCTTTCGATATAAACCACCCGACTTTATGGGAGCATGCAGCTGAAGCTGAGAGCGAAAAACCGAAGACCAAGACTAGTGTGAAATCGATAAAAATCGTGTAAAGTGTTTCTAAAGAAGAAAGTTGCCTAAACGAGCAGCAGCACCAGACCATATGGGGCTTTCGGGGGGGTGCCGGTGCTGGCGATGTCGTGTCTAGTGGCATCGTAAAAATAAAACTGTCTTCAAAATCTAAGCCCCGCTCTCCTTTCGCTCCGTGCCATCCCGATGGCACCGTAAATATGGGTCGGGCACAAATGAATTTGATTTCGGTAACGGGGCAACACCAGCCGAAATCGAAAGTCAAACATGAAATAAAATCGACGATTTGGTTTCTGTTTTTAGTGCGGTTTATCGTGGAACAGAACGAACAGAAAAAAACGCAAAAAAGGGGTTCGTTTTCAATGACCCGTTTGATTCACACAAGTCACTCACTGTGGGGAGTGTGAAGCTGGTTGTTTGCTTTCTATGTTTTTTACTTCTCGCTTTGTGTACATCTTTCTTTTTCCAGTCATAGAAAGGAATCGTAGAAAGCGTGCAAATAGAGTAATAAAAATGGAGCGCTAATAAAAGCGTGCTCGGTGTGATGAGTGTTTTCCGATAAATAAAATAGACGACAGCGACCGGAACGAGAAGGTCGAGTTCATCTCACCAAATGATGCTGATTGGGGGCGTTGCTTTATGCGGGCGTGAAAGGGGGAGGGTTTGTGCCGCCACTTATCGTGTTGGCCTTGTTTTTACACTCCGCACTTCCGCTTCCGCCGGCTGTCTCGACTGTTGGTGTTGACGCTAGCAGCGTGGCAGGAGTATGTGAAAACTTATAGCCTGTTTGTGTAAAAGGCACCATTTTTCGCCGATTCCCACCCAGCTGATCAACAGCACATAAAACACGGGTCCGTAACCCTTGCTGAGATATTTCAGTTTTGCCGAGGAGTAATTGTTTCCCCTTTGCGCTTAAACGAGTTTTTTGTTCAGCCAAAAAATTTTAATTGAACTCACATAATGAGATGCTGCGGAAGGACAGCGGCAGCAGCAATTTATGTGTCGATTTTCACCGATGAAGTAAATGAGCGGGGAGAGCTAATCGGGTGCGTTTGTTTTATTTTTTTTGCTTTTCCCGCCACAAACCCGTGCTGGTGTGTTTGCGAAAATTTCGGAAAGTTTTATTTCACCCATCATCAAAAGCCGTTTCGCTGTGCCCGAGAGTCGCGTTTTACGAGTCACGTTAGCGTGATCACACACGAAATAAAAAATATGAGCGAAAGTGTACACTGCCAGTGGAAAACGGCTGGTAGAATTGCAGGCTGCAGTTTCAGCAGCAGGTGTTTGAAGGAAAATCAAAGCCATTGAGGAGGGACAGTAAAAGCGCAGCCAAACGGCCCAATCCTTCCTATCCTGCCGAACTGCTCTTCCGGTGCCGGTGTGCGTGAGGCAAAAGTGATAAAATAAAAATAAAAACCAAACAGCAAACAGAACGTAAAGCCAGGAGACAGGAGAAAATATTAATAACAATAAAGTGTGTACAGTAATAAATGTATGTGTGTTACGATTTTAAGCAATCTCGCGTGTGTGAGAGAGTGAACGCGTTCCGTGGTTGGTGATAATTTTTCACCACTCGTAAATGGATCTCGTAAAGTGGCAGCCGGCTGGAGCGGGAATGAGAAATTGTTAAAATAAATAAGGATCATCTGCTTAACAGGCTGTACCGCTTGGCTCAGTGTGCAGCGAGCGAAAGGGGTAGCTCGACGCGTGTGATGCGTAAATGAAATAAAATACATACTTTACCCAAAAACACAACAGAGCAAAGTATGTGTATTAAAGACCATTACGTGACAACAGTGCCCCAAGATGGTATAACCCCCTTTCCGCTCCGTCACGGGACCGGGTTAGCTACGCGATGTCATAAAACGGGGCATATTTTATCTGGACTGAATTCGTTTTACTTTTTGCTGGTCCCGATTTACTCGTGCGAAAATCGAATCGGTCAGCCGAAATGTTGATTATACATTTTTAACCTTGCTGGAGATACATTTTTTTTTTCACCACGAGGCGCGGATGGGCAAAGGCGGTGTGTTTGCATTTAGTGATTTCGGCATGCCCATAATGAGGTTGTATACGACTGCTGATGTTTTAGATATTTATGAAATGGGAAGGAAAGGTTTGGTACGTGCTTTATGGATGGGGTGAGTTGCGTAAAGCTGTTAGACAGATTGGGATGGGTTTATGATTAAGAGCATCTCGTATGCACCGGAAAAAAGTGTCCTGGAAAAATGTTGGAAATTAATAAAAAAAAAATTGTAGATTTTTTTTTCAAACTCAAGATTCATTTTTCAAATAGGAATAAAAAAACAAACACCGTAAAAAACAAAGCGACCAACAAAACACAGGTCCATTTTATTGTACAATAGCCAAACCCGATAAGGCGATCAGCTCGATCAAAACCGCGGCATTATCGTTGACACGAGCGACACGTGGCAAAAATATGATTCCAATCGGTGCTCGCCAGTGGCGGTGGCCCTTTCATTCATGGCATTATTCGTGTTTAGCCAAAAAAATATATACACACTGCCCCACAACTTATCACAATCAGCACATTAATAAATCACACCGGTGCGTATCGCGCAGCAGGCCGGCAGCCAGTGGTTAGATTAGATTGAACCGGATTCAAAGCTTCGCGGAGCGCTTAACGAGAGCTCCCCGTTGCTTGACATTATCTTATCCGGATTTTATACCCGCCCCATTCCCCTTTCGGGGGGCTTGAGGGGGTTCGCAAACCTTGAAACCCGTCATGCATGCAACAGACTCTTGGGGTTTGTGTTGGTTTATGCTGGTAGTTTTCGGCGACAAAAGGTGCGACGTAAGTTCACGTGCGACGCCGACCACATTGCATGACTTGTAATTAAATATTCCCTAACCGTTTTAAGGCCGGTAATGTGTGGCGCTGCAAGGCATTGGGGAGAGAGAAAGGGGGATACCATTGTGTGAAGCGTTTGTTGAAGCTTTCGTGATCGATCCTTAGCGGGTGTGGCACGCCCGGCAAGAAAGCGTGTATGCGAACGGCCAACCGCCCCGACAGCCCATTAGCACCGGCAAAAGGCAAACTCAGTAACCGGCTAGCACTAGGCTATTGCTAATGGGTGGCAAAAAGGGGCAAAGAGCAAAAACAATCCCCTCAAAACACAATAACTTAGTCAACTCGACAGCAATTAAACGTACTTCCATTTTAGATTATGTTAGATTGAGCGATAAACGGTAAAATCATTATAAATCATCACTGAGTGCAGCCGAGCCAGGTGGCATGAAACGTGTATGTGTGTGTGTGTGTGAAGTAGAAAAAAAGTCATCATATATTAGTGAGCAGCAGTGAATAGTGGAGTATGCAGCAAAAAGTAGCTAATAAACGTTAAAAGGAAGCAATAAAGTGCGGCAATAGTGAAAAGAAGTTCGATGATTGAAATGTTCAAAGCACACTTGCATCGTTATCGCCGTAACCGATCAGCCCGAGTGAAGTGAAGAAGGTGTTTTCGCGAAGCGAACGCACAGCTTATCCTTGCACTGAAAAGCATTCTGAAATGTTTTAATGTAAAAATAATGCTTTTTAACTTGAAAGCCAACACGCACATGGTTTGAAGCGGAAAAAAGGAAAAGCTAGGGAGAGCTTAACACAGCTCACGTGCAGCTCAGTGTCACACGCGTGTCACAACGGTTTTGGAGTAGCCCGTGAAAGGCCCCACCGGTTCCGGTTCCTTGCGAACCATTCCACAAAGGGCGAGTCATAGCCGCACGTATGCACATGACTGATTGGGTCGACATAATAACATAATTATTAGCACCGACCGGACGAAACGCGAAAGTGGCGAAAGTGGCGGTGGGGTGAAGCAACATATACCCCTTGAACGGCACTTTTAACATAATGATATTATGTCCGAAGACAATGTGAGTGGATAATTTATGCGCGTGAAGCAAATGTGGATGAGCGGGCGAGCGCATTAATAACAATAGTAAAGTAATATTAATGATAATCGACAACGTGCTGTGTACGTGAGGTGAAATAGAAATAAAAAGTGGAAAAAAGAACACACGTAATTCCTCCCGTGAGGAAACATCGGCTCAAATGTTCGGTTTGGCGTGGAGTGAGCAGGACGTTTCGGGCAAAAATGCATGATTTATTGGCCCCGAGGCGGTCGATGAAAAGCGTGTTGAGACGGGGCGTGAATTAATGTCTGCCTACGCCAGTGGTTAACCGAACGGGCGATTGAGTGGTCAGTGCGTGACAAGCTTTCGAAAAACAATTAGTGTTGTAAAAAAGGACAAAAAAACAAAACGCGGCGACGCTGCTTAAGCGCTGATTAGCACGATCGAGTGTCTGCGACGCTGCTTAAGCGCTTGTTAGCGGTATGGTTTAAAAAAAAGCGCGTAAATCACCCAAAAACGATCAAGTAAAACCAAACCCGGTGAGCAAACTCACCAGAACGCAACCGGTTAGCCGTCTAATATCTGATATCCCAGAGCCGCTTCGGAAACGCCGGAAAGCTGGACCACGCACCGGTTTCCATGATGGCCGGCTATCGGCATCTACCGCCGCATCACCAAGCCCGGCCCGGGATGTATCATCCGCTGGCCGGGCACGGTATGCTTTATCCGCCGCAACCGGCCCACGGTGGTCCCACGATGAACGGTCTGCAGCAGCAGCAGCAGCAGCAGCAGCAGCAACAGCATCAACAGCAACCCGGTGCCCAAATGTCCTCACATTCCCACCATTCCCAGCAGCAACAGCAACAGCAGCAGCAAGGTGGCGGTTCCTCAGCCGGCCACCATCAACCACCGATACCTCCACCGTTACCTCCGATGCACACGATGCACCCGCAGCAATCGCAAGCACATCATCCGGCCGCAGCCCATGCACATCCGCCCCATCCGCACCATATGCTGACGCGGCACTATCTCGGCATGCACGCGGCCCATCCTCGGTTGCACGGGCTCAACATGACCTCCAGCATGCCACTGAACGCAAGTAAGTACGGTTTAAGCTTAGTTTTCTTCACTATTCTGGTAGGGCGCCACTGCAACCCATCTTCAGAGGAAGAGACAGCGAGCGTGTAATTATGGCTGTGCAAATGTTTTAGTTCAAGTGCCAGAGCGGAGTCAAACAATCAATTATATCTGATTTCTTGCAGCTCGTTTCCAAATTGCTCCGATAAGTGGGCGAGGAGCTCGTTTGCGGGACGTTGAATATTGAATTGAGCAAGCAAACGCAGCGAGCTCGATGCAATTCCCTGAGTGTGTAAGACAGGAAAGCGAAAGAACAAACAAATCCATACGGCGTGGAGCGCCCAGGAGGCCAGGAGGCGGGAAAAACTTTCCAACAGAAAACGTCCAAAGAAACGGAAAGTTGAGCTCGTTTGGCCCGAGGAACTTGCCAGTTTGACTTCCTGCTTCGATCGGGAACGTTTCTCCTTCCTCTAGTGCGATATGATTTCCATTCCTGTAACGAGCTCCGAACGTCCAACCTAGCTCCGGCACAGTGTAAGTGAAAAGTCAACCTGTTTTTGCGTTGTTTTTCGACCCATTCTCGTGTGTCGGTTCGATTTTTCTACCAAGCCGTCATAATCCATAGGATCGTACGAATCCTTCCGAAATGGTGCTCGCGGTAGTGGTTTGAAAAACTTAAATTTTTCACAAAGACGAACACAGCGGTGGTGGTGGATGTGGTTGTCGGCAGGTTTTAGCACACAGTTGGATAAGTTTCTTTCGCCCTGTCACTTTCTTTCGGCAAAGTAAACTTTGTTGCACAACGGAATTGGCGTTGCTGTTTCTTTCCTCCGCGCTGGCACTGTGTTTGTAGCCCCGGTGGCACAGTTTTTTTTAAGGTGAGGATTGATGAAAAATAGCAATTTGTAAAGTAATGAAAGCGAGTCAGCCTTCGGACAGTTGTTGGAGCAGCCAGTGCACGCTAGTGAGCTTAAGTTTTCAAGTTTTTTGTTCTGTAAATGCACTGTTTAGCTACCATAACTGGTTTAATGAATAGTGTTTTTATGCTTTTGTTCGTTTTTCTTTGTTGATAGTTTCGTTAGGGTGTTTTTCGACTTTAAAACAGATGTTCAGATCTCTCTCATTAATTTGGAATTTTCTTTGTTGGATGTATTGTACTTAGGAAACAAAACCGTGAATATCTGTTACATTTAGTTACAGTTTTGTTTTCTTTCACTGTCTTAAAAAATGGCATAAATTTTTGTTGAATCAATATTTGTCTTTATTTGCTTTATTTGAAGATTTAAACAAAAAATAGCTGTTAAGAATTTTAATTGTATAAATCAATATCAATGTCAAAGGCATAACAAATCTTTGGATATCGAAAATATATTTCACACATTATGTTGTTCACAAAAGTGTCATGTGAAATATTTTTTTTTTTATTTCGGTAGTGACGGCCAGGCCGTATTGCTTATGCCATGTGAAATATGATGTTTATGATTTTTTTTTAAAGTTGGTTTATTTTTCTTGTTTCGAATTTTGACTGGAAGAATAAAAAAAAAAGATTAAAAAAACATGCAAGACTGTAAAATATAGGAGAAAAGTGAAAGAGTCTTCTTATCCATTGAAAACAAACAAAATTTGCAACCACTAGTTTTAGTACGAAGAATACAAATCACTGTTGTACCTTTTTTATGTTTTGCGTAAAATTCTTACAATCTACGTATTTGCTTCAATTTTAATATTTGATGTGTCGCGAATGTGAGAAGTTAACAAAACGATGGTAAGGATTCATTCAGCACGATTGTAGCCGACAAGCTAAACCTTGCCGTGCCATAGCATATATCTTTGCCACCACTGAGCTTTGGCTCCCAGCTTGAGCATAAAAACCTCATCCGTTCTACCAGCTACCAGCGTATTAATGTCAATATAACCCACCTAAAGAGATTCCCGCACCATCTAAAGCTATCCAAACGATGTTCTGACATTTTTGTTTCGAACGAACGATCGATTCTTTCTGCCTGTAACGCCTTCATCGTGTGATGAAAAACCCTGGCGGTCGTTACTTGGGCTCCGTCGACACATATGCAGCCAATAAATGTCACCGGTGCCTGAGAGTTGTGGTACTTCCGCTTCTAGCTACCGTGCCGTTTGATGCACTTTACGTAGGGAATTGAAGAGATGTATAGAACATAGGAAAAAAAATCTCTTCCACAAGTAGTTTTCAGAGCTTTCCCGCACACTTTAAATAAGTATTTCTACAGAAGCGCTCTAAGAAAATCGAATCGATATTTAAAATCTGCCTTGGAAACTGGGAAGCTTTAAACTAGATGTCAAGCAAGCTTACAGGAGTGAATCGTTTTGCATCAGTTTCTTGCGCTTTTACATCCTCATTTTGCATTACCGTAAATGTAATCGATATTACGGTCACAAAAGGGCGCCACGCTTGATCAGTCGAGAGCTTTTCCCGGTGACACTATTCGATTGCTGTTGAGGAATACTGTCGCTGCTCAGCGCTCGTGCTCCCAGGCATGGCGATAAAGCAGGTTCCCGCGGCGAACGTCTGCTACTTGGCCGTAAATATAAAAGTAAAAAGCAATAAAAACTACAGCCAAGCCAGTAAGTAGGTTTATATATTTGTGAAATATCCACTTCCGCTGTCGCACGTGTCGTGCCCGGGCATCAGGACAAGGTACGGCGCCCGGTGCGGTCGTTAAACTGGCATTCGAAATGGACGTCGCCGAATGTGCGCTGTCAACAGGGTTTCCTTGGGTTGAATCCCTTTCCTCTTGACCCGTTGGATACGTCGGTTGTATTACGCAAGTGACACCTTTTCCACTTGGGATGCAGATCGTTCTTTTGCCCTTGCCGATGGGGTGTGGAATAGAAGAAGCAATAAACCTAGCTTGATTGTTGAGATAAACATTGAGAGAGCCACTGAGAACTTCAAAAGAAGAAAGAATCGTACATAAGCTTAAATTTGTGAGAAGAATTATTTTAGATACTGTGTCAAACTAGTTATGGCATTGATCCACTATCTTTCGTTCTTTGTTCATGCTTTATTTATTCCTTGTCTCATCATATCTGCTCTTTCGCATGCAGACAAAATATAGCTTTCAAAAACATCGAATCCTTCCTTCCTGAAATGTTTAATGCTTCCTGACATTATGATGAGGAATCGCAATAAAACAATCCCTATATTTACTTTCTTCCTTACAAGTGAAGCTATGGTTCAAGCAAAACTACTTTTTTGTGTTTAGTGAGAAATTCTGAAAATGATACGCGATAGAACTGAGCGTTTTCGACATTGCTTGGGTTTATTTTTCTCATGCTAGCAGAGGTTTTTGGCTTATCTAGTTCTATTCCTCCAGAATACGGCAAACCATTTGGCCTTATACTCATCCTGAAGCCTTCCTGGACGTGTAGTCCGACTAACCGGAGTCTCGGATCTATATTCCCATCTAGATAAAAAGTAATTAATTTCATAAATGTAATTTGTTAACAGCATGTTCCGTGTCTGCCGGCTAGTCTTTTGCCAGCCAGAATGTTTGTAGAGAGTGGGTGGCAGTGTTGTGTTTCGGTTTTTTGTTTCTTTTCGTTCTAGAAAGGTTTGAAGGTTTAGTTTGCGAGAAATGTTTAAAGTTATCTAAACAATTTATAGTAAATTGTTTTTTTTTTAAATTCTTCTTGATTTTATCAATGTTTGTACATGACCTTTGTAAAAAACAATCACATCAAACAAATTTATTTAGACATATAAATTAATATATTGTAACGAATAAAAGAAGGCTGGCTTTTTTTACCATCTTTCTGCTAAACCACATTGCAAGTGTTAAATTACCCCTGATGTACCTCCAGATGGTGCTTTGGAATACCTTTCCAGTTCATTTTAGGCAAATGTTTAATTAAAACACCATGCCCGGTCATGCCGACCCAACCTGAAAATGATAGAGAAAATAGTGGTCTGGCGCTGGAAATAATTACATTAGGCAAATGTGTTACCACCCAGCGAAGCAGCTGGGTGGAAATGGAAGATAGCATTGCATTCAACGGTGAAACCGGTTTAAGCTTACCAGTGAGAGTGGGCTAGAAAAACATTTTCCTTTTGTTTTTTCTTCCGGTCAAATGTAGTTTGTTTGGATTTGCTATTTACTGTATTTTTTTTTGAGTTACAGAAAGAAACGAGGAGTAGCATCAAATCAGGCACGGCGTGTTGTGTTTTTCCATCAATTCAATATCGGTTTTTCGCTCCTATGTTTTGAAGTTTTACTTGCTAAACATACGGTGAAAAGAAAGGTGGTAAATTGGTATTGCATAAATAAGACATTTGAAAAATTGATGTGTGACTATTTACGTTCCCGCCCGCTTACGCCAAGCTTTACCACCTTATCAACCACACTGCCCGACAAACGAACATTCTGAAATATGAAAACGTGGAGCTGCAAGCATGACACTGTTTGCCCAGAAGACAAAAGGGAGCAAAAACAATGCATGAAAACACGTTTGTGCATAATTTTGCCTTTTTCTCGAAAGCCTCGATAACATTCCTCCGTCGGGGAATGTACCCACGTGTGTGTGTGTGTGTGTGTATGTGGGTTCTTGTCCACGTGGCGTGTGCGTTCGCTCACCCTCATCCGATGCGGTGCCGTGTGCCGTGGGTAAGCATTTCGGACGAATTTCCTCCGGACGAATTGCATTACATGCCCAGGGCCCCCTTTCGCCGTTCGTGCCACGATGTAACGATGATTTCGTTCAAGCATTATTATGATTTTTTTTTGTGAGCATTGTTTTGCCCTTCTTGCCTCTTTAACGAAAGTGGCAGCATAGTTCAACGATGAGTGAACACTGTATGACGAGGTGAAGCAAAAAAAAAAGGGAGGAAAAAATCAAACGAAAAGTGGAAACACAACGCAAAGGGAAAACATTCTTGCTCGTGCAGAAGTGTATAACCTTCACTTTGCTTCAAAATGGGTTTTTGCTAAGCAGCTAGATCGTATTTCTTAGGATTTAGTTTTTTTTTTCTAGCAATACTCTCGAGTCAATCTCGTCACCCCTTTCAGTTTTGATTTCGTATGTAATGCATTCGGTTCTGTTTTGCCTCCACATTTTGAGTGTCAAATTAGAATTTGCCCTCCCATGGATGAGTCTTATCGATTGTGGTTTCATTTGTCTCTGCTGTTTGGTTGGGGCTTTGGAGTCGATGCTGCGTCGAGTGGGTGTGGTTGTGGGGCTATTTTCTGCATGTGCAACAACTTAAAAGGACGATGAGGTTTAGCAAATATTAAAATGAAATGTTGAGAATTAAATGGAATAATTTGTGAGAGGGAGAATAATATTAAAATTGCTTTATAAATTAAAGAATTATTTTTATGTTAACAAAGGTTCCTAAAAACAATATTTTATAAGTACAAGGCTTTGATCATGCAAAACAAATGCATAGATTTTCTGAGAAAGTCCTGAAAAAAAATGAATTTTTTGCATATATATTCTTTATCGCTACTTTTGTATTTTATCACATCCGATTATCCAATAATTGATCTCCAGAGATGCCGTTAGCCCACCAAGGCTTGGTTGGTGGCAATAAATTTGATGCATAATTTACAGACTAAAGCCATATTTTCATTGTGGTGTACCCTCTAGTGGCATGCATGTAGCTAAATGAGATCTCTCACACATCCAATGATTGAGTGACAATTTCCGTTTCAAAGCAGCACAGTTGGTCGATCGATAAAATTGTGAAATTTCCTATGGTGTGTAGCATTTCGGGTAGCTAATTCGTCCCTCGATGCATGGACGTCCCTTAATTCCTTGGAGCTTGCTGCTAAACTGCAACAATCACCCGGGAAATGAATAATCAGCCCCGGCCAAAAATGGGGGGGGGGGCACGGTTTTCTTCATTATCAGAGTGGTCCTGGGCCCGGTTCAACTCGTTCGCCAGTCCATTTCTGCGATCCTTGACCGGACAAGGTGACTGCGAAAGGAATGTAAAATATAGTCCCATGGCCGGAGTGGGTTTTGGTTCGGCGTTCGGGCGACGAATCAACGTGACGACGTGCCTTGATAGCTTAATAAATCATAATCGGTAACAATAAAATTGATGTCGAAATTCGGTTGGTCAATGGGCGGAAAGGAAGAAACATGAGGTGGAAAACGGGGCCAGCACACACACCGTTCGACGTTTCGGACATGCCCGAACGCAACGTCCGGAAGGAAGTAAATTTATGGACTAGAGCCATGGACATGCCGCACACAAACAAACACACACGGACCCATATGTGCTAAAGAGAGTGAAAAAAAAATCATTAAAAACAGCAACGCACGGCAACAAGCTCGGGTCGGGCAAATAAACAAACAGTGGCCAGTGGCCAGGGTGCACGCACGGTAGCGCTGTGTTTCGTGTTTCACCGTAAAGGTGGCCCCGACAACGTTCCTGGGCCCGGGCCGCTATGGCGCTAGGTCGCTAGGGCTGCAAATAATGTGCCCGAAAGACTCCCCGGGCCTCGATGGCACGGGATGAGTTATTAAAATGAATAGATGTAATCAGCATTGAATTATGAAAATGATTAATTTCCACACTCGTTTGTGTGTGACCCACGCAACAGCATGCGAGATGCATTCCGGTGGGGCAAGGGGCGGCGGTGGCAGTGGTTTCGTGTACGCTCATATGCCCCGTGTCCTTTGCGGGACGACGACGACCGGCGCTTGGCCTACTGGAACTTTGTCGGCGAGGCACTTTGTCACCAGCCCAGTGCCACAAGCTGATGCGAATCGATGCAACTGGATGGTGGTTTGGGGTTGAGTTTTTGAATTTTTCGACACATTGAACTATTGGAAGGGGGGGGGGGGATGGGGAATCGGAATGGGGATGGTGGTTGGGATTCATACCTCGTGCGGTATTTGCCCGGAAAGGCATATGCGTTTGCATGTGTCCTCGCATGTGGCTGTAGCGCGTGTAGAATATTTATAACGAGAAAAAGCCAATTTATCGGAAAGCAATTCCAGCGGCCCGTTTGATTATTTATTTTCACCCTTTCACCCTTTCATCCCATTTTCCTCGAGCTTCCCCGAGTACGTTCGCTCTCGCCGAAGTGGTTGCACTCGCACCTGATTTTGTGTTTCAGATTTTAGGCGACCGAGGCGAGGCGAGCTTCGTGTTGATACATTTTATTGAAGGTGTTCCAGGTTGCACGGGGTTGCCTGAGTGAAACGCCCGTTTGCGGAACGGTGCACTTTCTAATGGTGCTCTATCGAGGGATAATTTGAATCCAATCGAACGTGAAAACGCTAGTTTGTTTTGGGTGGGGAAAATCAGTTGGAAAGCAAGAATGAAAACCTTTTATAAAAAAAATGGTAGAGAAATAAAGGGAATAGTTTGGGTTTGGTGGTTTAGAACTGTAAGTAAGCTTTTATTTTTCGTTTCTCATGCCAACACATCAAACACCACGGGATTAGGTGACGTTGGCAATGGCATGGATTTCAGAAAAAAACGTCCTTCCAAACTGTCTCCACTTCCACTAACCCTCCACCCCTTTGGTGATTCGCGGTTTACGGTGCTCGGCCCATTTTCGGCGGTTAACCGTTGGTGTGATTTGAAAAATTATTGCCTAGGCTATAAATTAATCGCCCCTATCTGTACGGGGAGGGGGGTAGGTTTAGGCGATAAATTTGATTTGCAACAACAGCCAATGCGCACCTTGTGTTGAGGTAAGGTTTTTTTCTGGGTTAGTTAGGTAGAATTACAGGAGGACTTTTGCTGGGAGATAGGTTGAAAGTTTGGTTTAATAGAGAGAATGCTATAATTTTTAAAAAAGGATTCTGTACTACATGTTAGTGCACATAAAATATAGCTATCAAACTCTATATTATTTAATCTGGATTTTTCAATTCTGGATTAATTTTTCTTTTCCCTTGATGTTCGCTACTGTTTTAGTTTTGATCTGTGAGCTGTTAAAATTAAATTGAAATCAAAAGAACGAGTCTTTATTGATGACTCCATTTGTTCTTAAACAATATTTAATTTAACTTTATTCCTCGATTTGAATCTTTACTCGTGGTATTTAATTTAATTAAGTCTAAAATAAGGTATAATGTTAAAATTAATTTTCCTTTCTGCTAAACGAGAAGCCGTATGTCTGTTCTTTTCCGAAGTGCTGTGAGTTCTTCTAAATAATAAATAATATTTGTAAGCTTCATGCATATTAATACCTTTTTTAACCTTTTCAAGCGAAAAAGCGTTTAAGAACAAATCTTAACTTTTTAAAATGTTTTTTTCTCTCTCTCTTTCTTTAACAGGTATGTGATATAATTGGAAGAACCCTCTGCTTGATCTGGACAAGTGCCTACACGCCTAACGCAAGTAGTAGCTATAGTAACCCTGTTCAAACCTATCTTAATCGTTCTGGGTACCCCCCCCCCTCCCCCTCGAAGAGCAAAAATATCCATTTATCAGCTATAAAAACCCATGTAGGACACACATCAGCCACTTGACAATACCGAATGCCACTTTCAGCTCAAGTGTCGCTCACGGTCCATATCCATGTGCTGCATGCTAATTTGCACCATTCACGCACGTATCATCACACACGTGTATGTGTGTGTGTGTTTGATGTAACATCGACAAAAAAACGTAACGAAGCAAAAAGTAAACTCCCGGAAAGGATGACCTGCCCAATGCAAACGATACAGGGCCCGCGCCCAAGAGCGATTGCTAAATGACATGCAAATGAAAAGGAAAAATATGCTGCCCGATTTAACCCCGCTCCGCTTTTAATATTCAGGTCGTCCGGCAAGGGATGAACGGCCGCGCGTTCCGAACGCGCTTGGTGCCAATAAATATGTGTGCGGTGCACGGTAGGAGGGAAACACAGCCAAGATAGGACACGTTGGACAGCCTTGGAAGAAAACGTAGCAAATGGGTCGCACGGGCTTTCAGGTTGAGATTTTCCATCACGTCTACTCGCACCCACTTTGTACTGTTGTAAATGCGTTTCCGGGTGTTCTTTAGAAGTTGTAAACAGGTCTCACAAATGCTGCCCGAGCAAAGGGAAAACGGGGATGAAAAAATTGAAAATAAAAAATTCAAAATCGGTAAAAAACAAATAGTAAGGCTGGGAACTGGAGATGTCGTTATACATACGCGCTTCCGACTGGTGGCTGGCACCAACGACGACGCCGGTGACGATTAAGCATGGGTCATCTGCAAACAAACGATCCACGGAGGAGGACATGGCAAGAAAGGCACTACAAAAAAAAAAATCCTAAAGCAACGTCCAATACCTCTACTCTTGCAGTGCTTGCACCAACGCTGGGAACAGTGTGCGGAAGTGTGACCTTTTGAATAAATATTCAACTTCAGTGGACGACAGTCCTTTTTTTGCTTCCTCCCGCAACGGTGTGAAGTATCTCTACCAGCAACGTCCTTCCAAATAATCCTTTCGCGCTCCGGGACACTTTCGAAAGACCACCCTCACGTTACAACCTGGCAAGGAGCAAGCAGATGTAGCGTTTTCGGATGGTGTAAACTCCACTTTCCGGTCGGGGCGCTGTTAGCACCTTTATTTATTTGCATTCACGCGCCCTTTCGGTACGTCCGGGATTTCGAAAGATGCCGCCCGGAAGTTGAGGGTGAAACAGCACACATCCCAGCCCGGTTTCGTAAGCAGTTGACTGTTGACTATTGTTTGTTTTTTTTACTGTGCATCGAGTCGCAGTAGACCCTCAAGAATGACCAACGCAGCCCAGCGGGAAAGGATTCACACAGGGTGCTGAGGGTGATGGGAAAAGGGTTCCCGGGAATAAAGAATGAACAAAATGTCGAATATTGAGGATATAAATTGGTGCTTTCTCCACCACAGCACGAACACCGTCGGGTAGTGGACGGGATACTCTCCTAGTTCCTCTCCCTCCCAACACCTGACGTGATCCACCCTTGCTTGCTGGCGTTTGTGGTCGGTTGGGGGAGCTTCCGTTTGTGTTTCGCACGCGGAAAGCTGTTGAAAAATTTTTCGGCGGTTAATTTGCATACCGCTTTGACTCTTTACTTACCCGCTTTTGGATTATTGCTTTCGGCTTTCTTTGTGGCGCTTTGTGTTTTGTTTTGCCACCGTTTGGGGGTAATCGTTTTTCGTCTACATTTCGTTAGCCTTTGATACGAAGTTTTCCATTTGCACTACGCGGTTGAGGGTTTTTTTTTTCTCTTCTTCGTACTATTTGAAAGATCTAGAGGGATGGAAAGGATGAATTATTTTCAACAAGTGGAGTTTATGCAAATGTTAGAGGAAAGGAAATAAAAACCTATCTTTAGGATAATTACTGTAGAAAAATAGTGCCACCCACCCTTCCGCCGCAGGAGACCGGAAGGCTTACATTAAGGAGTTGCAAAATGTTTTTGAGCCCGTTTTTCATTTTTCGTTCCATCACAGGGGCTACATTTTATTTTGGGCAAGGAAGTTCATTTTTTTTTTGGCCCGAGCCCGAGCATAAATATGCCTCTCGCTGCTGCTACTGCTGCTGCTGCTGCTCGGTGTAGCAATTTAGTCGTGGCAGGTCGTCTTCTTCTGATACCCAGCGCTGGGCCGGGCCATTGTCCGAGCGAATAAAGTTACACTCAATAAATAAATATCACAGTGTCGCTGCGGTGGTGCGATGCATTTACGGATAAATCAAAATAATTGGACGCCAAATGGCGATGGGTAAAGGGGAAAGGGGGGGGGGGGAGTGCTTCAGGAAGTGATAGATATTCCCAAAGGAAGGATGCATTTGAAATGAATAGAGTACGTTCACATCGAGCGACAAACGGGGACATCGGAGGGAAAGTAAAGTGAATATAAACTAGCGAAGGAAGCACAGAAACCGAGGTTTGTAAAAAGCCCAAACACGGTTCGAAAGAAGTCAGGAAGTTGTATATCGATGGGACAGAGAGCGTTCAGCCCGAGGTGAAGAAATTTATGACCCCAGGCTAACGCGGTCAAATAAGTGAATTCTCGAAACCGCCGGATGCACGAAAGCGCCGAAAATTGAAATTCTAGCTGGTTTTGTTTTCCCCCGTTTCGCGATGCTTTCTGTATTTGCTACTGTTGCTATTTGCTTTGCTCTTTGCTTCACGAAACAAAAGTGCTAGCTCCAAAAAGCAACACATGCAAAAAAGGGGGAGGGGGGGGGGGGAACAGGATACTGAAATTACAGAATAATTGCATTGTACGTCCCGGTGGAACGGAAAAGCAACAGAGCCCAAACGTGGCACGTTTGGTCGCTTTTTGTCAGACGAAAACCAGTAGGGGAAAAGATATGGTGGCTATTTTTGGTGGTCTTCAAAAAACAACACCCAAAAACTACAAAAGAAGGCTACTAAATAACTCTAAAAAAAAAACAAAACAAAAAAAGCGAAAGGAAACTGACCACCGTGTGTGAGTGCCGAAATTTTTCGCGCACCCCACCTGGGAAGGCTTCATGAATAAAAGGCTTCTAAACATTATGTTAAATAGATATCATTAGAAACGGGGGCCACTGGCCACTGGCCCACGAATCCGGAAGCGGCCAGTTTAGATGGGGCCGGGTCGGACTTCCGCGGGAAGCCCGGTGAGTGGCAAATTATGGCAAATATCCGTGGCGGCTCCGTGAGCTGTAAGGAAAAATCTTTCACCAAAAAGTCTAAACGGTGGTGTGGCGTTTAGGGTTTTGCTACTGTCAAGGTAGAATAGCACCAATAAACTCCTTAAACAAACAAGAATACCGAAAATTAGGGAGCTCTTTCTCTCTCTCTCTTTCCCACTTTAGACTGCCCGTGAGCGTTTTTCCGTGAGGATAGCATTTTGGGCAGAAATAAATTATACATCCTTGCATTTGATTACACACCGCTGCTAGTTTTCCGCTCGGGCAAGGACGCACCGGGCGAAAGGTGTCTTGGTTTCTTGTTATTTTGGCACCAATAAATTAACAAGCTGGTGAAACATGTTTTTTCAAGCACACCAGCACATCAGGGAAGCAAACCATTCCTCTGATGAGCGAGTGATTATGCTTTTCGCGGAGTAGCGTTTTGGAAGCCATGGGAAAACCTGATGGATGGCGTTCGGTCCGCAAATGGGCATCTTTGTTTAGTTGATTCATCGTCGCGTGAACACGGTTTACGTCCAGTTTTTGGGGAGCTTGTTTTCTGTGTTACTCGGAGCTGCGAAAGCTTCCGCTTCGCAACGAAGCGAAGTGATGAATTGTTGACGGGAGCGATGGCGTATCGTACAGGGAAAACATGTTTTGATCTGCATTTTGATGTTGTTTAATTCGTTCTATAAATGGAGTCGGCTTGTTCGACCTAGAAAAAGGACAAGTTTGAACATATTTGTGAATTTAATTTCTTATTCCAAATCCCTTTGCAGAGGTACTGCTAAGGCCTTTGATTATAAAGTATTTTTAATATTAAAATTTATTTAAAATATTTTTTTTTTAAGTTTACGATTAAATACATTCAGTGTCCTGAATTATATTGATCACATCTGTTGATATAATTTAATGAAGTATTTTTGTGACATTATATTAAAAAAAGAGAGTGCTAGCGATATTTATAACGAGGAAACCTTTGTTGCTGGTCAGTTTGCAGCGGTTTGCAACTACAATAATTCAAGTAGTTCTTGCAGTTTTAAAGTTTTCAGCAGTTTGTTGTATATAATCTATTCTTGGTTTCCTAATCCCAGATCATGCGTTAATTAAATGTTTATGTTGACAAATAATTATTATTTTAATCCCAACAATTATTAAAACACTACAGCAAAATTTTCTACAAACTGGAGGAGATGATGCGATTTCCTTCCTGTTTCTATCTGAAACGCACTAATTATGCAAAACCTAAGAACCCACATGGCTAATTCAGGTTCTAAGTATGAGCAGAACAAAGTAATTGCTCGTAAAAGGAGCATTTTCCGTATCAAGGCTCGTTTCCTTTTAGAATCATTCGATTCAATACCCATGTACGATAATTTGATCATCAAACAATTTAAGGACCATTCATTTGAGTGTCGTTTGTGCCCAGAAAGGTTGGTAGTTCTTTTACGAACCTCAAACTCGCTCGGTAACAGAACCGTCCACCCGCAACCGCCTCAAAAAAAACAACAATGGAAAGTAATGAAACATAAAAAGGTACTACATTACCGGAGCATAAAATAAACATAATTTCTTTTTTTATGTTTACGACAGCAAATTAATTGTTCAGATAATTGAAACTGTCATCGGAGTGTTTGTTTGTGCAGTCAGCCGAAAGTGCAAAAAAAAAAGTCAACAAGCAAAGGAAATAAACCTTTCGGTGAAGAAAGAAAGGACAAATGCACATCGGACGGGGTATGTGTGTGTGTGTGTGCGGATGGATGGGAAATGGCTTAGGTTCTTGCATCGGAAAAGGTGTTGGAGGTAGAAAAGACAGTAAGGGGGTGAAGGGACACCAAAAAAAAGGAACTTTACTCTCACCCATTTGGCAGTAATCGTTAGAGGTTTCTTTTTTATGATTCGAGCTGTATTATGGCTTCTGAAATTACCACAGCGTATCTGGACCATAGGGCCCCCTTCTCGCCATCACTTTCCTTTATTTTCCACTTTCACCTTTTACTGACTACACGGGAGAGAAGGGGGAGTGGGAGGGGGGAGCGGTTGCGGTTTTCTCGCTTTTTGATCCTTAACTTCTTCCCCCGGGGGGTGAATGATTGGCATGAATAACGCATTCATCTAACCGTGCTAGGAGGTGTGTTGGGGGAACGGTTTTATTGTCCATTATCCATTTTTTTTTTTCTATACCAATTGAATTGTTATTGTATATTTGGTATTTCAAGCCACCCGTACTACACCATTCGCCTGCCAACGGGCCATCGGAACCCCGGGGCGGCGTGTAATTTGTTTGTGCACAAAAACGTCACCATTAATGACACTAATGCGCTCATAAAGAAAGAAAAAACGAGGCATAAAAACCTGACCGGACCGAGTGGTGGAACTGATTTAGCGATCGAATTGTAATGAACCGTTTCCCGTGCGGTATGTTTATGCGGTGTTGCAGTGAGCGCAGTTTTGTTTCGATCAAGCGCCAGTGCCTTGTGACGACTTTGCTGGAATGGAGCCGGTGTTTGGTGGTGCTCCGTGATAGGAAAGCATATCGCGTGAATATTAACCACAAATTGGTACGCACAACTGTGCCCGAATGCTCCACTGTACGTTTAGTGAATTGATATGTTCACTGTCACTGTCATTTGAGTGCTGCTTTATTGGCAAACGGTTTCATATTCAACGATGTTTTTTTTATCGCTTCTTCACGTTTTTTACGCACATCAATTACATGCACATCCTTTGACGCATCGTGATGTGACTTGTGTTATTAATTTACGTATCACATTTGTTCTTATTGCTGTAGGAAAACATTCAAAAAATATCCTTCAGAGCTTCCTTTGAAGCGTGTTTCATACTATTGCCTATATCTGTCCATCGCTCAAATTATTAGAACGTCATCGGCCATGAGAAAAGTGAAAAGAAAGTACATAAATCTGAACCATAAAATGGTTTCATGCCGCAACGCTGCGTTCTGGCTCAGTCTTCGCCCAAATAAGCACATGGAATCACGAATGTGAAAGATGATTAGAATAAAAAAAGAAACGCAAAGCTTGAATCCGGTATCGCTCCAGCTTAGAAATGATTTTTTGTCTACTAAGCCATAAATAAAACGTTTCAAAAGACCTGTTTCGGTACGTCTAACCGGGCAGCAGGCCAGTTTGGCGGGTGCACTCGAACGCACACACCTTTTCTTTTAGATTGTCAAATGCATAAAATAGTGCATCGGTAGAACAGAAAGGATTTGTTTGGCCCCCCTCCGGTGGGGCAAAGAAGGATTATTTTATTGTCAAAAATCGACTGACGTGCGAGCGCGGGTGAGCTAGCCCGAACGGGTACCTAACCCGTGCACCGTGCAAGCCCGAAGATCGATTGACGATTGACTGACGGGGCCGATGCCTTTCGAACACAAACTGCATATTTTTAGCTAATTTTTCGTGACGGTGCGTGATGGTGCGTGAATCGAATTTTCACTATCAGGTGCAGACGGCCCATCGATCGACTGGGTAGGACCTATTCTCGGACCAAAAACGAATCTCCACCGTGCAGCGCGTTGTGCATTGAACGGTCTCGATTGCAATCGAGCCATAGGGGTGCACAAGGCTCTTCTTTTCCCACTCGTCAGTTTTCCCTGCACCGAATTGTTGCACTGTCAGGTGTTCGGTACCGTTCTAAGCGTTGCGCTCACTACCCATTGGCAGCCCAAAGCATGCCATCGAGCGCTGGAAGGAAGCAACTCCCTGTCTGGTACAGATTTTTCGCAAACGCCGTATGATTTATTTTCTATAATTTGAGTGCACGTTTAAAATATTTTTCACACATTGGACCATCCGGCAAACGGGCCTTTCGAGGCTGTCGGGCAGCTGTCAAGCGAAGGAATTCGGAAGGGTCTCGCGCTCGAATGGAAGCCCACGAAGAATGGTTTGGGTGATTTATTGGTAATTTATTCAAGGCGTCTGCGGGAGAGGTTAAGCCGAAAGGATTAACGAGTAACCGAAAGAAGTTTAGTGGTTGTATTTAAATTTATTTTTAGTCGGTCCTGAGACCGATTATTTCTCATTCCAATTTCCTTTCCCTCGAAAACATTTTGTTACCAAATCATTACTTTTTAAATTTAACAAAGAAAAAAAGGGGACAACATTCCATTTTCGTGTTCGTGTCAGCTTAACTTTCTTCTAATCGATCAGATACCCTCATCATTCAAAATAATCCCGTTTGTCGCTGTCATGCCCCGTTCGGCAG
The DNA here is from genome assembly GCA_000349105.1 of Anopheles epiroticus. Taxonomy (NCBI): domain Eukaryota; kingdom Metazoa; phylum Arthropoda; class Insecta; order Diptera; family Culicidae; genus Anopheles; species Anopheles epiroticus. The sequence continues at coordinate 293,641 of KB669626.1, forward strand.
GTGTGTTTATCATCCATCGTGATGCCAAACCTGTCAGCGACATGTTTTACCCCGATTGTCAAGGTCCATCTTTTATGGTGGCGTTTAGAAAGGGGAATAAGGCACCCGCACACGAAATAAAATAAATTGCACACCATTTTGTTGTTTTCGTATCGCCCCCAGCATGGCAGCAACGTGTTGGACGCTTTCCTGCTTTTCGGTGTTTTGATTTATGAAGTGCATCTCGCGTCTGCAAATTGCACAAAACCATCACTTATCACCGTCCGGCCATCGGATGGGAGGGTTTTACCTGTTTGGGCGATTTAAATTCAATTATCATCCTCGAAAAAACAAGCAGGAAGAAATCAAACCGAGGGAAATAGGAATCGAGACGGTTTGGGAAAATCGGGACGCTTTTGCCGATGGAGAAAAAGGCAAACTGCAACTTCACCACCGGTTGATGTTACCGTACCAAATCACTGAACTGGCAAAACAGGCCGCCGGCACGATACGACATCACCACCACCATCTCCTTCTCCCCTCCTTTCTTTTCCACCCAATGTAATTATGAGCATAATCAAATTTGAATTATTTATTTGAAAACCAGTATCCAAACGGCGGCGTCCACTCGTCGTCTTGTACCATTCCTGGGCACTTGGCATCACGTTGCACGGTTTGCATGTCCGTTTACGGTTGTGGTTGTAGTAAACTGTTCTCTCCCAAAAAACGCGAACCTTTGCTGGCACGCCCGGCAGTGTATCAAACTGTGTATAAATTTGGGTATAAATAAATAACAGTTTAACCGTACATTTCCTGGCCGGGTCGTGCTTCCCCAAAATTGTTACCTTCGAACGTTCGTCTAGCGGGGTTTCGAAGCCTTCTGGGAGAAAGAATTTTTCCCCTGCACGGTACTTTGTTTTCGTGGAAAATTGGTGATCGATGGTGACTGGGCTAGTGGCCTGCAATTCCTGTTGAATTTCTCTCGCTGGCATTTGGGCAACTTGTTTGGACTGTGCACTGTTTCCGGTTTGTCAGTTTTTATACATTTCTAGCTGCTAACAGGAAGGGTATGGTGAATGACTGTGGGAAATCTGGTGAATATTGGAGTTTAAGGGTGGACGGGAGAAGATAGTTTACTTTCGAAAAGTGGAAGATTATAGTGAAAATTCTTGGGTGGCAAGTGAAGATTTGGTGTGATTGGTTGGATTGTAAAAATTATCTTTGAAAACAAAATAAAAAGTATGCAAATGAAATGAATTAAACTTTCTGT
>KB669626.1:297695-319489 GCA_000349105.1 Anopheles epiroticus
CTCAAAAGTCAGCCTCATACGCCATCAAACTGTGTTTGTGGCAACAAAGTGGCACCTACCAACCGTCACACGGCAGCTATCGCTTGGCTTATTAAAACAATTCATAAATTTAAATTGAAAATCTCGCTCAGCACACCATAAGGCCCCGTCACCGAAATAATCCCCAAAATAAGCCGCCCGTGTGTGTGTGTGTGTGTGTGTCTCTCCAGCAAAACAGACGTGAACAATGGAGGCACAGTTAACACTTATCGCACACGATCACGATCCTTTGCGCGGGGAAAACACAAATTCGGCTTTTAAACGAATGTGGAAAAATGTTTGGGAACAGCTTGTTGTTGTCTTGCCCACCTCATTTGGTCGCTTCTGTATAGCAGGATGCAGGTTTCCCGTGCATGCCCGAAAAATGGTTGTCGCTTCCCGGATGCACCGTGTCGCTTGATGCATTTCCATCTCTCGACCCTTCTGCGCGGTCGAGCGAACAAGTAGGGAAAGCGAGCTGCCAGTGCCGGACGACGAACGCAAAGCTTAACGCGCACTGTCAGGCGCGAGTAATAAGCATCATTGGGGGGAGGGGGGGGGGTGCAGGGCGAGTTCACAATTTAATTATTCTGTAATTAAAGTAAATGATACCGGTCGGTATAATTTCATATTAAAGTAGCATTAATATGTACGCTTCACGCGGTCGACACCACGAAGCGGGCGGGTATAAATCTGTGCCCGTGCTTCGAGCCGGAAAGCTGGAATGCCAGCTGCAAAATAATAGCCCGTTGAATAGATAGACTGGGGAGGGAAAAAAATTGCACAAACAAAGATGGGCAGGGAAAAAGTGTGCTGGGAATGTTAAAAAAAAACAACTCCCGCCCGGTGATGAATAAAATGAGAAAAATGGGAAAATTGATATTGAATAATGCCCATTTCAGTGCAAACGGGGGCCATTTTTCCTACCCTTTTCCACAAAACGCAAATGCATATTGTTTCCGTGGAAAAAAAAACGGGAAGCAAAATGGGAGCATCGAGATCATACACGCGTGTGTGTGTGTGCATTCGTTAAATTAAAGTATTCATCCTAAAAATATTCAATTAACAAAGTGCAATGGGAGGTAAATGTGTGTTAATGGACTTCCTGTTCGTCACCCGTGTTGTCATCCTCTGGTGGACGGATCGTGAGCCGAATAATAATCGTGTGGCCGCTTTTTTTTCTCTCAAAGTGAGTTTTGAAGCATAAAAACACATGTCACGCTTTTGGGGCGAACGGTGACAGACAAGCTGCCGGTGGAAAAGGTGGTTCAATTTCCATTACTTTTTCCATATCGTCAGCTATCAGGCGCTCAAAGCGCCAAACAAAGCAGCTTAAAATATTGATGGAATGGAAATTGTTATAAACGATCGGTGGCTTAATTGTTGAATTTATTATAAAAATAAATCAAATCATTAGCAGTGCTAGCTAGCCAATTAAAGTCGAATGGGAATTTAATTTATGTGTCGCTTGTGTACGCCCTTCACATTGAACCGTCCCGCGCCGCCGGCGAGCTTTTGCAGCGTGACACACATTAGTTGAAAAACATGGCCCAGAGTGGGATATAAACAAACATAAAAAAATGCTGCTTAAACCAGCAACCCTCACTGGGAGTCCCCTGTCAATGTGGATTTCAAATAAAAAGTGTTAAAAAGATTCGCCAACGGGGCACACACCAGCGGTGGTGGCATTCGCTGATAACTTAATTAGCATTAAACTACCATCAATTACGTCGTGTCAAAGCTTCGACACTGCTGCTGTGTTTGTGACTCCCCGCGAAGCGGAGGTGCCATTTTTTTCTAGTTGCTGTTCGAAATGCCAAAGTCCGGAAGTGCAAAACTCTACCCGTGGAGGGCCGTTACTGTCACCCACACCTGTGCTTAAAGGGACACATTGGGGGGAAAAGGAGAAGTAGAGAGAAAAAAAATCAGCAAATTAGTTTTGCCTGTTTGATTAGCTTGATGTTAGCGAGCCACAAAGTTTCAACACAATTTTGTACGATCAGATCTTGCAGAGAGTGAAAGCAAAAGAACGAAACCACCTTTAAACCTATCGCAAAACAAAACTTCGCACACCGATGGCAAATTCAACTTTTATCATTAAAATTTCGGTTCCTCTTTTACTCGGCTTTTTCTCGGTCTTCACGTGTGAGCGTGGATGGAACATTTCCACACTTCGTGTAGACAACCGCTTCTTCCCACCCGTAAGGAACGAACTGGTGAATAAAACCTTCACCCACCGTTTTCAACAAGGGTAAGGCGGTGTAAGGGACGGAACGGTAGGACCCACAAGCAAGAGCACGAACCGCAACCGGGCGGGCCGCGCACCGGTCGGGAAATGGGTATTCGTGGTCGAAAGCGGGAAGTTAATAGCATTTTTATTTGAATATGATAATGTATACAAATTAAAATTGTTTATTATAGAATTTTAGCATGCAAGTTTTAAAGCCCCTCAGATCGGTAGAAAGGTTGGGTGGGTTGGTGGAGGTTGAGGGGGGAGGGGAGGTGGGTCGAAGGGTGGAGAGCTCAAATGCTCAAACGGCACGGAATGGGAAACCTCCCTCCGAATGCTCCACAGGCTCGTTCTCCCGCGATGATGGAATGGCCATTGGCGGTGAGGAGGAGGTCGAGAAAGGGGAGGGCTTTTCTTTGTTTGGTTAGGAAAATTAGTACCCAGCTGAAGTGGTGAGACGCTGGTATCGGAATCGGCGTCGTGTGTTCGGTAGGTTCCGATCCGGGCAATTCGAATACCGGGAGGCCGGGAAGAAACAGGACCGAAGCGACGAAACACGAATACACCGGTCCGGCGGAAATGGGATTGTGGTTGTGGTGCTAATGATGGGTTGCTAATGATGGGTGAAGAGCAAACAGCTAATTTAACGGAAACGGTACGGCTGCAAGTCGTCTGGGCTTGCAAGGAAAGGACATCCGTGCAACAACATTGTCTGTGGGTGCAAGCAATGGGCCGTTGGATGCAACAGGATGCATTTCTAGCTAAAATTAGGGAAAGGCATGTTTTATTCATGATTTATTCAAAAATTTAAAAAACGATTCATTTAAACATGAAACGGTATTTGACGAATTATTGGTAATAGTAAAGATGGGAATGATTACTTCCTGTATTTAAAAGTACATTTTTTGAAATAGTTTTTTTTTCTTTGGTCGTAATCCTCTTGAGTGACTAAACCTCTAGTAGCAAGATAAGGAAAATATTTTTTGTTTTGTTTCTCGTCTGGTAAAGTTTTGAAAAACTATAACATTGCTTTCAGCGAAAAATTTAATCCATTATACTTTGAGCCATTGTAGCTTTTCCAAAACATTTAAAAAAAACTTTTTTTTCCTTTAGATTTCTTAAATTTATTCCTTGAAAATTAAACAAAGTCATTAGGACTTATTGAACAACGTCCCTTAGTTTGATTGGTTGACTTTTAGATAAAAAAGTAATTAAACTTTAGGTGAATTCATATAACACGGGCATTGGAACAAAGTTGAGGTCTTCAACCTTCTCCTTTTTTATTTTCACCCTTCCTCCCCTTCTTGCTAACCCCCTTCTTATCGATCCCATTCCGGTGCGTACCACGCTCGTGCTCTAATTCAATTATTTTACGATGTCTTATCAATTAAAAGTGGGTACAAAATTGACCTTCCGCTGGCTTTATTTTCGTTACCCACACACACACACACACACCCCCACTCTCACACAAATGCTACCCCCTACGCATTTACGACCCATCGAGCGGGGTTTGTTTCTTTTCTTTGTTGTTTTTGTTTTTGTTTTTGTTTTTCATAAACGGCCCAAGAGACTTCTCGGGAACGAAACCGGAGCGAAAAAGAAGAGGGGGGTGGGGGTAAGATGTGTAAGGGCAGACCGCTCGTAAAGGCGCTTCCTAATTTTACGCGAGCCCTCTCGCTCGTTTTTACGTTGCTCAGCAAGCACGGGAGGGGTTTGCCGAGTATGCCGATGTGGCGAAGAAGCGGGAACTCGGATTTACGACCGCGAGTGGCATAAATCATCGCCTATAAATTATGGCATTTCTTACATGCAGAACAGTAATCTGTTATAGTTGACCGTGGTGCTTAGCACGAGAAGGAGGGCAGTGTGGGGGAACGTGTGCGAGCGTGTGGTGGCCGGAGGACGGTCTCGGTGTTTTTTTTTTTGTTATGAGTATGTGAGTCCATTTTTAGGTTTTAGTTTGCTTTTTATTTTCCTAATGAAAAGCCTGTACCAGGGGACTGCTCGTGGGAGAGCGAGAGACCCTGCCGAGTCCAATTTTATATCTTCCCCCCCCCCCCCCCCTCTTTTGTAGCAGCTGCCTCGTGGTGGTCCAGTCGCGTTTCGCGACGGAACAATCAGATAGGGCAGAAGCACTATAAGGTGTGTGTTTTTTTTCTGCTGTTCACTCTAAATGACCTTAATTAATGATGCTTTTGCGAGGAGAAACTTGCTGTTTGCTCCTGCCGTTCTCGCCTATCTGTAATTCACACCGGTTTAGTGCCGGTGTCCCGTTTCCCTAGCTCCTCGCCTCGGGAGAAGTTCTCGCTGGATAAGCGCTGCGAGGGGTGATGAAGTACATGCAAGTTCTCTAAGTAGAAAAAAAATAGTTATGAAGGATTTGTACCGCTTCTGAAGCTCCCTTCCCTTGCCAGAGTCAATCACTCATCGTGTGGTGCGATTTACGGTTCGCCCTCTGCTCCCCTCCTTCGAGCACACAAGCGAGAGCAATAAATGTAAAAATTACGAGCCTTTCACGCACTATGACATTGAGGATTTGGTTTCGTGGCGGTAATTCATCGTCACCCGGTTGATGTACCCTCGTGGGAGACACCCGTGGTTGACCCCGAATGTCACTGCAAATGGTTGCTGTTGCTGCGGCGACGAAACTGCTTAATGACGCCATCGGTTTGACAAACGGCCGGCAACCATTCAACCGACCCGTCGGAGTAAAAGCGAAATTTCCACCAATCAGCTTGAGGGGACTCGAGGAGTAAGATAGAAGCGAGATTGACATAGTTTTCCGCCAGACACATCACACACACACACAGCAAGGATGGAAATTAATAAATTTAATGTGCTCGGTCACGATTTTCCGATTTGTCGTTTCGGTTTCTGTCAGTTACGGTTAATTATGCTACCCCTTCAGCTACCTTCTGCGATAGTTTTCGATTGTTTTTATGCTTTCGGTGGGGGAGAGGAAGCATTCTAAACGTGCAAAAGGCTTATGTTTTCGAGAGCGAGTGGTAATGAGGTTGAAGTGATGATTTTTATTTATTTCCACCCTAAGAAAGCAGGGAAAAGAACGGACATAAACACAAAGCAGGACACACTTTTTTGCACCCTGCAAATCAAACGCCCGCTAGAGCAGTACATTAAAGGGCAGATGATTTGTAACTCCCACCAGCGGCCCCCAAAACCGAAAGCTTATTTATGTTTACTCTTGTAATGTACTCCACCGAATGGGAAGGAGTATGGTTCCGTTTTGTTTTTGGCACCGGTGCAGGGTCGTTGGGAAGGAGTGGGGATGGCCATAATTTTAGGCAATAAAATTAGAATCAAGTCGTAAAAGTTCACAATCGAAAGCCATTAATCTGAGCGTGCACGGTTTTTGGGGTGTGAGGGAGCGGACTTTCTCCTGCTTTTCACTGCCTGGTGGAAGGATTAAATGTGTCTTATTAGTTTTTAACACGTTTTTCGTGTAGCTTGTTAACGAAATCGAGAGGGGAGAGGGAAGAAGAGTGCTGCGGTGGAACGCTCTGCACGCGTTAGATACGGTGAACGAGATTTCCGGTTTCAGGCTTTGTTTGTTTGGTTTGTTGTTTGGTTAGTGTTTTGCTAACGCGATGGTATGTTTTAGCTTTTGTTTTATTTTGTCTGTAACGTAAAGTTGAGTTTCGAATTCCTTTTTAAAGTCTCATACATTTTTTAAATCATAAAAACTGTTAAAAAGCTATTACTGTCATTAATTGCTTAAAAGGGAAAATATAAAAATAACATAAAGAGAAAAAACACTAAATGAAAGTTAAAATTAAGAATGACAGCAAAAAAATTGAAATTACTCATAAAAGCAATGAAACAAAAAATAAATATTAAAAACGGTTCAAGCAAAGCAAACAATCTGTGGCAAAGTGTTTATGGAAACATAAAAAACAAAAAGTAATGTGATAAAAGCTAATCATGATAAAGCAAAGTGGCACGAGTAAACAGAAGCGAAAAACAAACCATTACATAAAGCGTAGTTCATAAACGCAACAGTCATAAAAGCAGAGCAAACCAAACTAGAAGGTTAACTGTTCTAGTTAAGCAGCAAAAGAGAAAGAAAAAAACACACGCGCATATAAAACCAAAAATACCAGTGCACAGGCCACCCAATCCAACCGTTTTGTGTTTTACGATCATGTTTACTGTTCATGTTGTACCATTTCATTTTATTCTTCATTTATCTGTTTTCTTGTCCAACAGTGGCGTCCCATCCCCTTTGCAGTTCCCCCTCAGAAAGGAAACATAAGTTTTAAACGCTCCATAAACGCCCGCGTCATATCTGTGGGTACAGAAATGCAAAATCGTGGTCGTAATAAATGGCAAACCAACACCGGACGACGGAGGCCGGTGGCGGTGGCAAGCTGGACCGATTCTGCTGCCGTCTAGCGGTGAAATGGCTCGCGCTGTCAATAAAACGCCACTAATTGTGGTGGCAAACATTCTTCCGGGCAGGGTGGGGGAAAGCGGGAGCGAACAGGGGCGGACACACACCCGTAAAATTCTATTTCATGGCTCGTTTTCATGTACTAGAAATAATTCAAAACTTTTGCGACGTCTTCCAGCGGGAGCGGGAGCATTGTTTTTGAAGGGAACAAACTCATTTCATCAGGGTAATGCATGTGCGAGAAGTGGATAATATTAGCGCGACTGGATGGTGGTAACCGTCTAAGCAGTGGCTAATTTTATAGTCACTGGTAAGGCGTGGTGCCATACGGTCCGATAGATGGTTTGAATTCCGTGCGAAGCCGCTGCCGAGCAGGGCAGTTTTTATTCGCCCAACGTTCAAGCGTTCCATTTGCTGGATGAGTTCACAGATTAGGCTAAAGGTCTGTCGTACTTTCCTTCCGTTTTCCTTGGGGGCTAAAGTGAACACTCCATTTATCCGGAACTGGTTGAAGCCGAAGGCATCCGTCAATCGTGTCACGATCCCTACGTAAACTTACCATTTTTTGTAAGTGAATGCCAAAGAAAGGACACGTACAGTTCAAGAATTCATATCGTAGCATTTACAAAAAAGGCAAAGAAAACCTTCAGCGACATCTTGAGGGTGTCGAGGATATGCTTCTTGCTCCGCTCTAGCCACTGCTCTCCGGAGCGGAAGCGAAGGCGACAGGATTTTTCAATCAATCTTCATGCAATCTGCCTTGAGAATGCGAAAGCGTACCGAATTGCCAATGAGTGTCGTAATTGTGTGTGCATGTGTAAGGCTGGTTTCAATTTAGAATTCATTGCAACAGTTCGGACATAGTTGGGCCTTTTCCCCTTTTCGGTAGCTAGACGCTGGATGGACAATCGACAAGAAGTCTAAGGAGGGTATTGGAGGGCCTAATTTACTGTGCTCGAAAGAAAACTAGTTCATTCCCTTGCAAGCCGCAAGGGGGGGCTGAGAGTATCTGACGGAGGGGATAAAAGAAGGAAACAAGTAGTAAAGCCTGTAAATCGACGAATTTTCGTAGTGGCGCGTGAGAGATTTACAAGTCTAATGCCATCCGGGCCGTGCCAGAATCTCGGCCCATTCACGCACAGAACAGGCTAAGACGAACGCAGACGTCAGACGACTCGATACGAATTGTCAACCCGTCGTCCCGCTCGACCGAAACCAAGCAAAGCCGAAGGTCGGGCAATGGGTTGAATCGAATAATTTCTCTCCGTGCAGGTTCTCGCGTTTTCCAAGCGTTTAGCGCCCTAAACGGTGGCCGCCTGCTAGTTCGGTAGGCTCGCGAACAGAATAAACTGTCCCACGGTTTTTCCACACTCAATCGTATTATTTATTCCGCTCAAGTGTGTATATTTTACGATTATGGGAATTAGAAATAGTAAATTCGCTCGAAACCCCTTTCCGCGCCACCGGCCAGTGTTGCCAGTGTTTGGGTTACATTGTTTCGGCATTTGCAGCCCGTGGCTTAGGCGGCCACCAGCGGTAAACGAATGGGTTCCGAATCCAATCTACAAATTCCCGCCAACACTGACACCATATGCGGTGGGAAGTAAGGAGTTTCAGTGTGTTCGGTGGACGAATGTGTTACCATTCGGAAATGTATAACGTGCCAGGGACCGTCCTTTACGCCGGGCGACAGTCTAAGTCCTTGCAGTTGGTACACCGTTGGGAGTTTGAAGGCTTTTTTGGACTGCAAACTGCACATGCAACCACACACTAACACGGTATGGTAAGCTTGTTCAGGTTGAAGGTGGATACGATGTACGCGAAGTTGTTAAAGCAGACTTTAGAAAAGGTTGGAATTGTTTCTTGGAACAAGGAATCCAAAGATTGAGGAATTAATTTCGTTTAGCTTGCCAAAATTGAAGATCTTTTGCCCAGATTTTCTTCGAAAAACTTAGTATAAAAGACGTTTTTAAAATAAGTTTTATTTTTTATGTTGTAATGTGGGGTTAAATAAAATTGTTAAAATTTTTTGTTAAAGAATGTTAAATTGTTAAAGAATCCTCCACTTCCAGAATCTTGTTGTAAAAGTCAATGTGTTGCACCTCCAGCATTCAACCATCCACCTGCAGCTGCACATTCCAATGAATTTGTCCTTAACTAAGGCAAAAAGAATCGTTAGATTTCAACTTCATACCAACGGTTCACCCACCATATGTTACTCCTGATATCGCTGGTCCAAAGTGCATGTCGCCATACAAATTGCGCTACAAAACATACAAACTTCTCCCTTACAAACATTAAAGCATTTTTGTACCATGTTGTAGTACGTTTCAGTGCAAGTTTTTCATCGTAAAGCTAAACGAAAGAGGACACGGTTGTAGTTGCCTACTGTTGCCCGTTTTCCGCACTTTCGTAAAAGATGTCCTCCCTGTGCATCCAGCATAGAGGCTAAAGCGACTCGTACGTTCTTTCGAACCACGAATGCCATCGTCACCACCACCAGTAGCTGGAGTAACCTCCCCTTGTGTACGGGTTTTAAGCCACGGCGGTCCCGTAAGCCACAGCCGAGTGGGTGGAATTTATATTTCCGGAACCGGGAGCTAGTGTGCCCGGATGCATTCGTTGTGGAGCAGCGGCGGTTTTTTGCTGTTGCTTTTTCCAAAGGGAGGAGGTTTGGGATGCTTTCACTGCGCGACGACATATGTCGGGCGGACTTGTTGGCCTTTTGGTGGGAAGCAAACGCTTTGTGGCTCGGGGCCGGGGTGTTGATCTGGAGGCTTTTGTTAAATAAGAAAATATACCACGCGCTTAATTCGGCACACGATAAATACTGCTTTTGTGGACGGGTGCTGATGCTAATGAGTGGGCAGTTAAGTGTTGAGAAAGGGCTCGCTAATGTCTTTTTATGCTTCGCGCTGCCTATAGGAAAGGAATAGATGAAGATTTTTATTTATTTTCTAGATACTTTTAAACCCCTTTAAGATCAAATAATCAAAGAATAATATTTTATAGAATAAAGTAAAAGTCTACAAATCATAATCAATCGTAGTTTTCACTTGCAAAGGTGCTCCTTAACAATTGTTTATCGAAAAACAAAGCCAACGAAAGCAGTGACCAACACGAGCCAGCGTGCTGGTTGTTTCGTGACAAGAAAGTAGCCGCCATATTTCACGCCTAAAACTAAACTGCTTTTCACCAAAGTGTGGCGCTACTATCTTTTCATCGCCTTGCACGGCGTCCCATGCTGGTCCCTTGGTTCGTAGTGGGGGCATTTCGGGGTGCTAATGTTGTGTAAACATGCTCTCCTTTGCTAATAAGCGGGGCAAGCCATTTCATTTGTCGTTTTTAATTTGCTCCAGTTCGGGCGCGGTTTGCCGGTGGCAGCGAAAGGGAACCGAGTTGAAGCGGAGTTTTCACACCAAGGAAACTACACAGAAAAACTGGCGAGTTTTAACAAAAAAAAATGAAAAATTTCAAAGTGTGGAGAGAGAGAGACTGTTACCACCGAACAGGAAAATAGCACGCGAAAAATCAACACTCCTCTGGTGGCGTTTCCCCGACACGGATCATTATGAAATAATGATAAGTTTTTTTTCCGCCTAATTTGTAATGTTTTGTTTGGTGTTTATTTCTTCTTTTCGCAAGCGAAGCGTTTTGCTGGTTTGTGCTGAGGAAATAGGAGGGACGTTATCAAAGCAAAAAAAAAAATGGGATACAGAACGCTATTGACATTGAAGACAACTGAAGCGAAAGAAACACTAACAACCCTGCAGCGTTCTACGCCATGCTCCAGATGAACCACCAGATGGCCGAACGAAAGCGATTTGGTTGGAGTTGAATAAGGAAAAAAAAACTCCCTCTCCGAGTTTAGAGGGATTTAGTTTTAACCCTTTGCCCGGGATTACAAGTTGTAAGAAAATTTGTTCAAGAAATAAAAGACTTAAACTTGCATCCCCCCTGCCAAAGGCAAACTCCCAGCGCTGCCAGAAGTTTCATCCAACCTCGACCGAACATAATGTACCGAACGTTCCGTTCCGTCGGCGAATGCATTAAAAATGTATGTCCACCCCTCCAGCGGATGGTAAAGCGGGCGGGCACGGGCGAAGGAGGCACATTGGCCTTTCGGCCTGTGGCTCTCTCGGCGGGACCATCAATTTGTCATCTTTCGTTTTGCGCGAACATTTCGTGGCCAATCGGATGAAATGTGCCCGATGGGAATGGGCACGGTGGGATGAAGAGGAAAAAAAAACGGGTGGCAGTGCTAGTGGTGAGATTTTCCTCCACTCCGCCGCCATTGGCTTTGTAAACGCGTGCTTAAACCGGTCACATGCGCCACCCGGAACCGGTTGTCTCGACGTTGCAAGACGTTTCCGAGAGCTCCTGTTGGAAAAGTTTTCCCAAACTTATATTTTTTTCTTTTAACAACTTTCAAGTGGTCGTTTAAATTGTGCTCATTTAACTAAAAAATCGAGCACGTTGCCTGTGTTTTTGCGGTGGCGCTATTCAACCCACAAGAAGTCAGCGTTACATTTTGTATTCTTGAAGGTTTGTTTGTGAACAAAGTTGAACGCTTGAACACATCCGAAAAAGGGGGAAAGAGTTAAAACTCTGTGGCAACTGCCGATGACGACAAAGTTTTAACGTTTGCCAGGCGTCTGTCACAACAATTACAGCATCCAACTACAACTGTTTGTGATTGTCGATTCGGGAAACTGGAAACTGGAAGGAAGTGGAAAGCGAGAGAGTTTACTTGATTGCTAGTTTTGGGGATGAAGTGTCTCAGCAAGTTCTGGCACGTGCTGGAAGAGACAGTGAAATTGATACTTTCAATTAGGGGCTTTCGAGCGGAACCGTTGAACGTTTATTCGAATGAGAAATATTCATGTGAAATTAAAATGGATAGATAAATAACAGTTAGAAGGAAAAATGTGTTTTAAGTTTCATAAAACAAACGAATGACTCAAAAGATCAGTTTAATGTTGACCGTAAAATGTTAAATCCAGTTTTAATCACATTTTAAATCCATCGTCGTTTCCTCATACCAAACGAAAAAATAGGTTTCAGTTCAGTTTACCTCCAATGCACTGTTAAAAAAGCCTCTCCCTTGAAGCATGCAAACTGATATCGATCCAAAAGGAAGCGAAATTTCCGCTCATTTGCATAGATATCGGTCACCATCGCCGGACGGAAGCTTGTGTCGGTGGTATGACTGTGTTCCTTCAGCCAAGCTCCTGTTCAAAACTGCAGCAGCTAAGCTATGTTACATCATAATCAATTATGAGCTCGTTTCCCGTGTGCTCGGTTCAAAGTGACCACCAAAAAGACTGACCGTTAAAATGAGGACAACCGCGCGTGCACTGAAGTGTCGACACAGTGACACAGTTGACATGCACACCGTGTGCTTCAAATAGGTGACGCGCAGTAATGCCACGCGAGTTGGCAGCCCATCAATCACCTTCCGCTGTGGTTTCGCATGGCTAAAGACACGTGCCGCGAAAAGTGCCACCTCACAAGGAAATGAAAGCGAAGTGTTAAAATAAAATTATGTTATTGATAAAACGGATTAAGGCTCTCGCTTCACGCTGGAAAACGAGAAATGACCATAGCCACGATAGCCATAAAGCATCAAAGCGCAAACGACCGGAAACATTCCACACGCGTAACAACGCGGAAGGAAATTTGTTAACGATCCGCGGATTAGCCTCGCTCGCAGACCGTCAAAGGGAAGAAATTAGCCGTAAGCAGGCTGAAATCGAATTGCTTTCCTTCTGCTAGTGACCGAACGTGAAGGGTAACGTTCACCGTTCGTTTGCACCGGCCGGAAATAAGGCTCGCTTTATCGTTTCCCCACTATCACTCGGCAGAAGGGCAAAAGCGCCTGAAAGTATGCAATGGTGAAGCAACCGTACGCTAAGAGCTGGTTAATGGGATAGGAATTGACGTTGGCGATCCTCGGACCTTTCGATTGGAGTTCGGATTCGTGTGCTTTGCTGTCATTCGTTTTTAGGTGGGCTGTTCGGAGTGATACATCAGCAGGAATTCGCTCTAGATGTCGGATGTGGCATGAAATGCGATTTTATCATGCTAATCAGGTTTATTAATTCATTAAAGCGATACACATTTAAGCTTCTTAGTAAGTAAAGAAACACGATTTTGTTACTTTCAAAGATATTTCAAAGTAAATTTTTGATAAGAATTAAAACAATATTGAAAAACAGAACCCAATTTTGTAGACAAAAACCGTACTACCGGCGACTGCAATAAATTGCCTACAAAGCATTGCAATTGCATCATTTAATTCTATCTTAATCAGAGCATTTCCCTCTTTACTCATTCCCATGCCCGTTTGGTGGATTTTTTCCCTCCCGTTTCAGATGGTGAACCGATCAAACTTCCGGACAATTTGGAGAGTTTACCCCGGGCGGACCATTTCCCAACCCAGCGACACCGGTGGAATACCAATGAGGTTAGTAGCAGTAAGACAAACGCAGTCACTTTACTCTTTGATTCTGCTTGAATTCGGTGCTATAGATGTTATCGAAAGTATGGTATAAAGGGACTCTATTTTTGTTCCCGTTGTAGAGTTGATATTCCAACTGCTGAACTACTTCACAGTGTTTTGTGAGAATCTGTTTACTTTGTACCACAAAATACTTTTCACAGAGAAGTCGCGAGATCGGCAGAAACCTGTATTGATTTATATTTTTAAACAACGCTCGGCTCAACAACACGTTAAAATTCTTCACCAAAATAAACACATTCAACCCTCTAGTCTAGAGCCAGTAACAAAGGTAGTTGGGGTTGCCTTTCCTTCCAGCTGTGTTTACTTTCCCAGCCCGCAGCTTCGGCGCGACGTGTGGTCGATAAAGCTTGTGGCCACAGGGGCAACGTTAACGGCGGCGTTTCATATTTTCGATTGAATTGTTTTATATACACTTCCCGTTTTATTGGATTACACATTGCCCTTGGCGTTTCGCTTCCTTTTTTGCAGGGTGGCAAAAGGCAAAAATAAAAACAAAGCAAGGCAATACCGCCCGTCTTGTGATGTGCCGTGATCGGCATTATTTTTCTTCGCTTTGCTGGAGGAACTGTTTCTCCTTCCTTAAATAATGTGCATCAGTGAAAAAAAAAAGTACAAGACTTGAGTACAACAGTGCACCCATCTTACAGTAACTCGATGCTTACTGCCGCTGAGTCCAAAGGTGCAACTGTTAACTTTGTATTCTATTTTGGCCGCCAGTAATCAAGGCCCACCCCCGTTGCAGCTGTTCACATTCCCGATTTGAAGTGGTACAATTGGCCACCGTTTCTTCAACGACTTCATGGGTGTGCACGTGCTTCTTGGTTTCACACTCGTCCAATCCGAGTACGGTACCGTTGTACGACGTCAGCATAAGTGACAGGCCGACTGGAGGGCAAACATTTGGGTCTGCGTCAGCTTTCCGCTCGGTGTTTCTGGGCCGGGCTTGTGTGAAAATTTGCAGGACGGTCTGACGAGCCTGGCCAAAGTTCTGACGTCTTGGCATGGTGCGCCTCACAGTGTCTCACTGTTTTTATGTACAATGTAGTTTGCACCCGGAACGCATTCTGCTGGGACGGAAAGTAAAGTTTGAGTGTTCACAGTAAAGTCTGCACATTTGAAGGACAGTAACGGAAATAATATGAGAAAAGATTATTTTAACAAGTTCCATAAAAAGGAAGGTTCTTAATCATATCCCTCTACGCAGCAAGAAGCGATGACAATTTTAAATATTATTTTATTCTTAACCTTTCATTTCTTAGGTGTTTTTTCAGAAATTTTAATTTAATATTTTAGTACCGAGTTTCATCTGATTTAAATTTTGCTTAAAGGAATAACATTTAATAATTTTTTAAGAAGCAAAATTCCTGTTGCTCAAGAACACATATTTTGAGCATTACTGTTGAACAAATATGGCCTCGGAATGCCGATCGTGTGTGTGTGTGTGTGTGTGTGTGTGTAAGGGGTAAGAAGGCCCGTATTTAACTCCCACCAAATCCAATGAAAATGCACTCTAACCGTCCGTCGGGTGAACCGATTCCGCGGGGTGGCATAGGTAAGCTGAAGTAAATAGCCTCCGGGAGTCGTTTGGTGTTTCGCGGTCGGGTGGAAAATCACCTCGGCGTTTCGCTTTACCACCCTTTCCCTTCTCTAGTGGAACGGTTTTGCGTGAAAAAGCGGTTTGTCGGATGCTACGCCGAGGGGAAACTACTCCCACCACACCTAACTCAGGTAGTGCGGAAGCTGAGAGAGGTTGTACGGGCGAAAAAAGGTGCGAGAAACATAAACGAAACCTCAAAATTCGAAACCTCCACCGCTGCTTCACTAACAGGGTGGGAGAGTGAGGAAAGGGGCAGCTTATTTGAGCGAGAGAAGGCGGAAAATGGTGGAATGGAGGTGTGTGTGCGAGCGTGCAATAATAAACTCTTGCCAAAGGATTACTAGCCGACAGCGGCTACGGTTCCGTCCGGTTTCCACCACTGTGTTTGGACGGTGGATTGAACGTGCCTGCCGATAGACAACAGTGTCCTGCCAATAATAAGTGTCCTCTGCCCAGTAACGAGCCCGTGCTTAGTGGCCGTGGCTACAATGAATGACCGGACCGGGTTTTGACCTGTCCAGGCCCGACGGGGGCACTCACTCACCGCTCGCACGCTCTAATACACTTGCCCAGCCAGCTCGAGCCTTGCAAACTCCGGGCATCGTCACACGCTTATGGCGGCAAACCGGGAGCACGCGAGCACCGTTTCAAGATGAGTTTCGGGATGGTGCGCCGTGCTGGTCCCTGGGGGTGGACGATGATGTGTGGTTTAATTTTGTGTCCATCGTGCTTGGGTAGTTTGTGTGCGTGTGTGTGTGTGGTTCGCGCCTCGATGCCTCGGGGGCTTTCGAGGGCAGTCGGTTCCGGTGAGCTTCCGGTTTCCCGGTGGTGATAAAATTCATATTTTATAACCTCATTTAGGCGGTGCGTTTCATTAGACTTTGGGAAAGGGGTTTTCGTGGACAATGTGGTACAATTATTTTGTTGCCTTTGAAGAAATGAAAATGGAAGTGAACTGGTTTTTATAATTTAATTTTAAAATAATAGTGGAAAAACTCAGTCAAAAAACTAGTTACTGAATTAAGAACACATTAAAGGTTCTCCTAAAATCCAAATCAATAGTTCTTTGCTGCGAGACGAGACATATCATCCTCCAGACACCATCATAAACGTCACAGTGGCGGAAGAACTGTTCAGCTTTACAACCCTTGAATATGAGATCAATGTTTGTCCCGTCTCAGACAAACAAAAACTAAAACTGGTTTCGCTAGAGAAACAAATAAAGCTACCCAATACGATCACTGGTTCGATTTAGTGCCTTTGGGACGCGGGCAACAATAGAAAATCACTCGACCGAACGTAGACTCGCTTTTCCATGGTCCAGGGTCAATCGAAAGAAACCATTGCTGGCGGGGAGGGAGAATGAGTGTGACGATAAATATTTTGCCTATCCCAGAAGACTAGTAACTGCTGGGCCAAAGAAGAAGGAAAAAACAAACTGCCTCCAAGCGTAACGCCACAATAAACCACCGGTCGGCCGTGGTGGTACGTCCCCGGTTCTCCCAAGACGATGTGCAGTGCATAAAGCTTTGCATCGGTGCATATGATTTTTCGTAGTCCGTGTCCCTACGGCGACTAAAGGGACACTGCTGCTCCGTTCGTGTGCAACAGTTCGGTGGCATGTCGTCCGCGGTTGGACGAATGGTTTGCGAGTGTCGCCACCGCCGGTACAAGTCGTTGAAAAATGTGGCCCAGCTTCCTGGGACGGGGCGAAAGTCAACCATAACTCGCTCGCTCCGTTGTTTGCATACAATGGGAGGAGGGGAGTTATTTGCTTCCCGTTCGGTACGTTGTCGAAGATTCATCGATAGTGTGGTTGCCGGCATAACAAAGGTTATAAACTTAAACCGATCGGGCAGAAGGTTGTGAAGGGGGGAAAGCTGCTGAGATGGCGTTAAGCCAAGGCTGCTTTTTTCCCCGAAGTATGACCTTCAGAGTTGAAGCTCGGAGGCTTAACCGATTTAAGCTTACAAAGTTTTACACTGCAGAACGATGAAGTTGATGATCCGATTTAAAGCGTTATAATCGCTTATCGAAAGTTATTCTACACAGTTTTGTGATACGATAGATGAACGGTTCAACAACATGTTGGAGAAGCGGTTTAAGTATGCACATGGACTGGTTTTTTCGATTACCAAATACCTGCCTGAAAACGAATGTTACCTTAAAGAAATTAAAAGATCCCAGAGAACAATGACAAATTATCAAATAAACCATGTCCAAGTTGCTTAATTCAACTAGAATAGCTATAAATAGGTACAACGCCTACAAGTATGCAATGAATACGCTTATTGCAAAATGTCCTACATTTTGCATACTTTCAGGGGTTGATCAAGTAAAAGTTATTAGGACGACAATGTAGAGAGCATTTTGATCATTTTTATTGCTGCATGGCAGTGTAAACCGAATGGAAATCAGACACGCTTTTTACCTAGGTGTTCTGGTTGTTCATTTTTTCATAGAAATAATATTTACCCAGTTACGTGACTGTCATTACAGACGTCAGTTTGAAACACCAACATATTAATTTTCCTCCAAAAGATGGTGCTAATAAACACCTGACTTAATTAAAATTAACACACCGTAAATAACGATACTGCTACGTTACTGTACGGTCACTACGCGACATTTCCTTTCATATTTTCCCCACCTTTCGGTCACTGAAAGGACGAATGGAAACCGAAGTGGACGGTGGTGCAGTTAATTTCGCACTTGAAGGCACTTACGAGACACCAGTTGAGCAATAGGAATGTGATTTTAATGTCAGTTGGTCATCCACTTAGGTGAAGGGTTTCCATCCGGGGCTTTTGCTTCGCTCCGCTCCAGTGTCACTAAATGTCTGCCAGCTTATCCCCAGTTTTTTGTTTGGTATGGCGAGGAAGAAAAACAGAGGAAAAACATACAATCTCTACTGAACAAACCTTTCGGACGGAAAAGGATCCCATGGTTGAGCGGAGAGTTTGTTGTTTGCTGGAATTAACCCAATCGCTTCATCGCTCCCGGACAGTTCCAAACCACTTCCTAGTCCTTTTCATCTTCTCGCTCGAAAGGAAAAATCTAGCCCCAAAAACGGATGCCCCAAAAGTGAGCCAACCGTATGTTTAGATTGTTATGTGGTCGTACCAGGGTATGCTACACGTTTCCAGCAACGAAGGGATAGAGGAGAGTATCGTGGTGCCTCCTGGAGACGGGACTGCATACCTGATGTGTGGTAAGCGGTAAAGCAGCAACGCATAATATCCTCCAGCATTTACGAACCCATTGCAACCGGGGACATCTTACTCGAGCAGCGTCTCGACTCCAATTAGATGGATCATTTCATCACGATAAGCGGCTATTCAAAAGCGCATACGTTTACGAGCAAGCGCTCGCACTCAGCGAAATGAAGCGTGTACTTCGACGCCGGTGTCGTCGTCGTCGTATTAGCGGCAAGTGCACATGTTACGGCAAATGATCTCATATTCATCATCGGTCCCCGGTGAGAGAGGTGATGTTTCTTGGTAGCGTGCTGGCAGCAAGTGTACGCTCCGGTGGCTGTCCTAGCATGCTGCCTGCAGCTGACTTACATCCGCCAAAGTGTACTGCTGGGGCGTATCAGGCACTGGTTTCCGACCGGTGTGGTGGTGGTAGGATTATTACACTGCTGCTCAAAATACATGCAGCATTGTGTAAAAAATTAAAATGATTTTTTTTTTATCAATTCAGGCTAAACATCATTATTGTTGTAAAATATTTGGAAGAAATATTATTTTCATATTATCTCATGCTTTTGGGCACAAGCAGTGCAAATTTTGTTTTTTTCTGAATGCTTGTGTTGTTACACTGTGACAACAACTGTACCAAACCACACGCAAGCCAATCCTTATCGTTTTCCGATTCCCGATCGCCGAAAGCATCAGCACGGCAGCAGGAATGCATCTGCGAGCAACACCACCAACATTCGCTGTATGGTAGTTAATGTTACTACCGTTCCGATGCCTTCTGCAGCCCATATTGTCCCCCACTTCCGCAACGTTTAGCCATCCTTTTCAGGCTGGCCCAGCACAGGGATGTCGTAAAACTCAACAGCAGCAGTGACTCCCGCAACCCGCGAGATACACGCCGAATGACGCGAATCGAATGCAAATGAACTTCAGCACCTCGGGAAAAGGGGGCCAACGTTTCCGGTTGTCCAACGCTTGGCGGGCATGACGTCCCGGTGTGATGTGACGTGTGCACCCTCAAACACACACACACACACGGACACATTGGCATGTGCCTCTACGATGGAGGGCAAAATGGAAAAAAGTAAAACCAAACCCGCCAGAAAGAAAGATGAAACAAGATAAGGTAATCAACCATGCGCCTCCATATTTCGCTTGAGGTGTACTTTAAGCGTGTGTGTGTGTGCGAGCATGACCACATAAAAAAGAAATACATTCACCCAAAAAATAAAAGGAGTAGAGGTCGCGTGGTACACTTACTTCCCTCGTTTTTCTCTTCTCTTTCCATTCGCTTTCTTTTTTGTCGGTCGCTTTCAGGAAAACCCGAAACGTGAAAGTTTAGTTCCGAATTAAGTTATTCTAATTTGATCGTAAAAATACACGAAATTGAAATGGTATTTTTCCTCCCGTTGGCCACCCCACCCGCCGCCTTCACCATCAGGTTTGTCTCAATTCACTTTGGGCATAAAATTCGGTAAAATATGCCTAGGGCAGCCGAGACGGAGGGTGGCAAACCCACAACCACAAACACAGAACCGGTTGCAACGGCGTGGGCCTACACGGACATAAACCCGGGAAGCTAATGTTTGAACGAGGGAAATCCATTCCTCATACCGGAAAAGGTAACGTGAAGCGGTGGAAAGTGCGCGCGTTTAGAACGTGTGGGAAAAAGTGGATATGATTGTAAGAGGTTTTCCGGGCTAAGCATACTTTTATTTCCAATACAACTTCTTCTTTCGCTGGACTGTTCTTCCCCCCACCTCCCCCCAAAAGTTGCTACCAACTAGCAAACAAAAAAAAAAGGACATGAAGTGGAAAATTGAATGACCACGTACTGTTTATGAGAGTATTTCTCTTTTTACTTCCCGGTGCACAACTCCACCCGTGGTCTGTGAAAGTTTTTCGTTTGATGCTGTTGAGTTTCGAGTTTTCTAGCCGGTGGTGTTTGCGTTCTTTGCGGCAAACCACCCGGTTTTGATCGGTGCCGTGGATTGTCGTGTTTTCTCCTCAAAAGCAAAAAAAAAGGAGGGAAAATAAAAATATCCAATTTTTTAAACGAGTTGAAGGGAGGTGGCAGGCAGAAGTCGGGTTTCTCTTTCCCAATTTTCAAACATAAATAATTTAGTGCACATGAGCCAAAGCGAAACTATTGAAAAATGTTAACGAAGGGAGGGGGGGGGGAGGAGGTAGGAAGAAAACCTTCCCTTCCTCCAGCTCGGAATAGATAGTTTGTTTCTCGAGGTTTGAGTACACAAACAAAGGAACGCATTGGAGCCACGTCGAGATGAGGAACGAGATATGGAGCACCAGCGTCTGGACAGCCGTGGTGCCTGTTGAGGTTGAGGCGTGTGCATCAGGATGAAAGCATTTTCCTGTACACGATCAGATAAAAGGCAATGAATGTGTACGAATTTCTTCGACGTCGATGCAATGCCATCCAGACGTCGAAAAAAGCTCTTCCAAAAAAAAAAAAATGGACACAGCTACCCTTTGCTTGGTGTTTCTTTTTTCCCTTTCAAACAGGACCACACCACAGAAAGAGGAAAGCTCGCTCAAGAGGCTGCTCCATAAATTTGCACCAAACAAAACGGAACGGTTAATGTTATCTTCCTTCGCTGTACTGTGTATCAACTTTCTTTCTTCTTACTTTCACACTCTCCCACCCCGCGCAAGACAAGTGGGTTGTGATTCTAGCACACTTTTCGAGATGTTTTGAAGCGTACATTAAGTGATTTTTGGTTGAGCTCCGTAAACATCGGAATGAAATATTGGCCCTGCCTGTTTTTATTTCCCTATCGCTTCACTTTTCCAGTGAAGTTCCATTCCTGAATGTGGAATGTGTTTCCTTAAGATTTCGTTTCCGTTTTTCTGCTCCCATTTGATTCGTAAGATTTTTTCTTGGCTTTCCAATGCTTTCCAGCAAAGCATTCTTATCTCACTCACACACACACATGCACACACATTTTCGGATGGACATTTGTTTGCAATTTGAGCTGGCGCTCGCTTGTTGTTGCGCGCGACTTTTCCAGCGTTGTTGGTGCCAAACGGAACGAGAAAAAGGACCCCCCCCCCCGTCCAAACATGGGGGCCAGCTTTCTTAGGGTCGAGTGAGGTGAATTATGTCTTAATTTATTGCCAGCCCGTTGTTTCTCCGTCTTTCTCCCCCTCCTACTGCCGCTACCGCGTGTGTGACAAACGTGGTTTCACTGGGCGTGAGGGAGCAGCCCTGTTTTTCTTCCTCACCCTCACGGTCACACGGTGGGGCGCCTGTTTTCCATTGGAGGATTTGTGTGGGCCACAACCACCGGCCAGCTAGCCAGCAGTAGCCGGAATGAGCCGATTTTTATGGACGACGTGAGGTGCTTTATTTGCTTCGTTCGAGTCTGCTCGGTAAACGGGCGTTGATGCCGGCCGGGGATATGCTGAGACAGCTATCGGGTTGACCGTTTCGATCGCCGCACTCGGGTTTGCCCATGGTTGCGGGCTCGGGATTCATTTGCCCTGTCATCAAGGCCATGGATTGTTATGGGTCTCGGAATAGACGAGCGGCCCGAAGCGGAAGGAAGCGAAAAATAATCTAGGAAAATGGATATAAATATAGTGGCACATTAAAATAAATTTCCCATACAATTCCTGGCCGATTGAAGGGATGGAAGGATGGGTGGGTGGGGTGGAGGGAAGGACGAATATCAAAGGTTGTGTAGAACGGAGCAGAAACATACCGCTATACATGATGGACACGAGAGTGGATAATGCAAGGCCGTTTGCCAGTGTCTTTGAGCAAAGACGGTTGGCACTAGGACGAACAAGATTAA
>KB669626.1:323232-416973 GCA_000349105.1 Anopheles epiroticus
TGTGTGTGATGGTCATAATTGCTGTCGCCCTTGGGACAGCAAAATGGGATTTTCGAGCGAACCGGGAAGAGACCGGAAAGGTAAAGAAGGAGCATCTTGTCCTTTTGATTTGTGCTCATGAAAAAGGGATTACAGTTTGCTTTACAGCTCGTAGGGCGGACCTGTCCCATGTAAATTGGATGGTATTTATGGCTTGTGTGCGTTTGCGAGAATGTTAATTTTGATGACCATATCTGAATTCAAGACAATATGAAAATTACACTTTTATTGACAGAATAAAATAATAATTCTTAAAGGTACAGTTAATTTATCAATTCGTTTAGTTCAGTATGTGTGGCAGTAATACAAAACCTCGTTATGTTTTTTTCATTTTTATTTGTAGGTTAAATAAATATTTAATGTTTAAATTATGTAAGAAAAACAATAAATTCACTAATTGAAATACACAACGAACTGGAGAGAGTCAATGAATTTTATTATCGAAGTACTCAAAATTCCTAATAGTATGAAATTTTTCATGTAGTTGTTTTGAAAATTGATATAAATATCAAATCAAAAAGAACTACATTTTTGCTTCCTAGATCTGATTAAACTTCCCGTTAATACATGTTTTTCGACTTTTACAAAAGTTTTAAAAAAAGGCACAAGAGATTTTGTTAAAAGGATTAGTATTTTTTCATTATAACCCTGTCTTGAAATATGTTTTTAAAGATTAAGATAAATTATAAGAATGCGATTGAAACCAACAGAAATGCTTATTGAAGAACAATCTTCATTTTGTTAACCGAAAACAAACCCTTTCCTAAAATTCCTAGCTACTAATTTCAACATGCCCAACCGACGAACTTCTACCACTTGCAACAGAATGTGGTACGATAATGAACGTTTAATGAACACAATTCATTGTTCTGTGTGTGATAATTTATCGCTCACCGGCTCATAATTGACCACCCGAAACGGTACGCGATGCAAAATTTATGAACTTCCGGCCCCAAAAACCCAAAGTACCTGCCCGCTTCAAAAAGGAAGTGAATTCTTTCACCTTTATCGACAAAATCGCTCCCGACTGGTGCTCTCCGGGGGTTGTAGCGAGATCAAGGCTAAACTTTTCCCACAGCTTCACCAAGCAAATCGGCAGTAGAGACGCAGTAGAGACGAAAAAGGTCCGATAACATCCAGCGGAGGGAGAAAAACAGACCAACAATGTTCCGTACAAAAAAAGAAACAGCGCTGGTGTGAAATACCGGAACAGGATAGCTCCTAGGTTGGGTGTATGTGTTTGGAAAATTTACAACGTGCAATGCCGGATGTGCAACTTGATTTTTATCAAAATTCTCATTATGTAATAAATAAAGTTTGCCCGTTCACGGCTCACGGTGCTCGCCAAAGTGAAGGGTCCACCAGTGCAGCCAGGGAGGGGGTGGGGGAGGGAGGGGTGCTTCACACCAGGGGGGAGATGATGCACACAACGACCATGCTCCCGGTCGCTAGATTTGGCGACAAGATATGTCAGCAGTGTGGCCCTCGCTTTACCCCCGTTGGTGGAACAAGTGCATCCTACAGGTCAGTGGACTTGGCTGCGGACCGTTTTCCGTGCCGAGCCAGGGTCCCATCCTTCCGGAGACTGTTGGAGTCCTTTGCTGTACCTCTGCTTCCCCAGGCCGTTTTCTTCCCCCAGGCCTTTGGCAGCGGCAGGAAAAATGTGCGCCACTGTTCGGTTTTTATCTTGCCGAGGGAAGTGAAGCAAAAACCAGTTCCAGCACCGTGTGTCGAGTCTCATATTCACGTCCTGAAGGATGTGTATGGGTTTTTATTTCGGAGAATGCGAAGTGTTCCGGAGCACAGCGAGGCACCACTTGGAAAGCGGAATGTGTTTGGGAGCGAGGAACGGTTTTTTCTTGTTGTGGAGTGTTTGGGACTGTTTTTTTTGCCGTAATGCTTGTACTATCTTTTAGGATGGGCTGTCTTGCTTCAGCACAGGGAACACAGTCGGACAGCTTCACGGGATGAAATTTATACGACTTGATGTCGTCACAGCAAGCAAGCCGGCAGGCATGTGGTGAGCGGATACATTTTTTATTACCAACCGTGAGCTGGGAAGTTTTCACTTGAATAAAGTGGTCTTGTATGAACTTCCACAAAATGTATAGTGTAAAGAGATGCCAGTTTTTTTATGCCGAGTTTAAAACAATTTCTCGTTTTCAATCATGTTTTTTGAATGTACAAAATACGCAAATACCTCTCTAAATTATTGACATTACTCAATATCCAAAAACCAGCTAGAAAAGAATACCTTGCAACATTCCATTCTTTATTATCCAATCAAACAAAACATTCGTCTAATCAACCTTTGATAAAATGCTTCCATGCTTTTACATTCTGCTCGAAACTTCCAGCCTTCCTACCACCTTCTGCTTTAATTTATTAAGACATTCTAAGGCTGAATCTGTTCAGACGGAAGTGTTCGGCCGCGAATCACGATAAATGGTCATAAATTAGCGCCGATTAGCACGCGGTCCGCGAACGGCTAAGACTAAACTAAGTATGTGTGCAAAGAAAACATACTCAAAGGCAGAAACATGCCCAGCGCTGGAAGGTAAAACGGAAAACAGGCAAAATTAATCACTCCAACCGTCCGTCCGTTATGCCCGCCCGTTGGGGTTTTTTTTCCTTCGGATGAGGGCGTCCGATGGATATATCGAGGGTAGATTGGTCGAATTTTCCGGCAGGTTGGCTACAATTTTTTGTTTGCTGCTAGACCACTTTCAATCGTGACCTTTTTAAAGAAAGTTCAACGAAAGAGCAAAGTGTGGCAACTATTTTTGGGAGCTATTTGGGCGAACGAATCGAAACCGAGGGTGCAAAGGTAGCAACAACCAACCGCCATCAGTGAATGGCTCCAACGCACGGCAACGGAAGGCTTAGTGCAATGGTTGTAATTTTTATGGCCCGTTGCGATAATTATCGTGGCGGAAGAAGAAAATGGCCCAACCGGTAGCAACACCATCGGGCAAAAAAAAAACCCCTTCCACGCCCATTTCACGCTTTCCCGACCCGTTCGTAGGGCGCGTCGCTGATGTTGGATAAAGTGATTAAATTGATTTCGATAAGCCGTCGATGCGAGTGAGTGCGGGGGCGTGCTTTCCAGCAGGTATTGTGAGGTTCGAGCTGCGTGCGAGGTGCGTTATCGTACCGACCGGTTGCCGGTCGTTGTGGGTACAAATTGGTGGTCCTGGAAAAGGAGGCAAGCAACGAGAGTGGACGCAAATTGGTGGCAGTATTTACATAATTTCGTAACGATTATTTGCCGATAAGTGATAATTAGGGCGCATGCAATATGCCCCTCGGGGATCGTTCGTGAAAGAGTCGAGCAAAAACAAAAAACAAGCAAAACAAAAGAATTGTAAGCTTAAAGGTAGCGGTCCGATAAGAGCTTTCGATATGAGGTGGAGTAATGGAGGTGGTTTTCATGTTGTTGATTTTGATTGCAGGCTGCATACAAGGACTTTGTAAAACAAATTAGCGTGATGCTCGAATGAAAAAGTTTTCTTCTAATATTTTTCCTTTTAAGTAAATTCAAATATATTTTTTCTCAACAATAAAACTGAAACTAAGAGTTTTGGAATATTTGTATCAGTTTGAGATCCACTTCCCAATATGCAAACAATTTTTTAAATCCTAGCCCTGTTCCTTTGTTGAAGATATAAGTTTTAAACAAATTGTCAAAAAACAAGCAAAAATGAGATAGAAATGTAGTTTTTATCCTTTAGCTGAAATAGGCAAAATTTTTTGAATCATTGGAATATATATTTGGAGTTTATTATTTTGCAAAAAAAAGAAAAACTAATAATAAATCCAGTTTAAACTACATTTTGTACTAGTGTCACGCTATTTCTTGAAAAGCAAACGAGAGCAAAACACATTGCATACCTTCGGGCGCTTAATTAGAGGCGTCAATAAAAGGAAGCCATTTTGTGACATTTTTTATGGCGAAAACGGCATTCTAAAACTTCCTTGCAGAACTAGATGCAGCTTTGATCAAACAGCCAATTGAAATTCATGCCTATTCTCGGGAATCGAATTAGGAGGCCAAAATCAGGCCACCAAAGGCTAGGGGGGGGGAAGGGACAAAAGAGACGTGAGCCGGGTTTGTGCTGTTCAGCACGTCGTTATGCATTAAAAATTCATCCAAGACGGCAAGAATTGGTGCATGCTCAATTGATTTCTTGCTCAAATCGATCAAAAGTGCATTGTCGTGCAATTCTTTACGAAGAGCAGGTTTCGTTTCTATGCCCTGGTAGCGTACAAGCAGGCCGAACTGTTCGATAGGAGAACATTCATTTCCTAACCGGCAAGATAATCATTTATCTCGATCGGTTTCGGTCGCTTCGCACACTTTAATCACAGGAAAGCGAATAAAATATTTGCTCGACGCTAAGACGCTCGTTTCTATAGCATTCGGGGGGAAAGCCATTCTTTGGACGTAGAAAGATATAAACCGTCGAAATGACTTTCCCACACCGTTCAGCGCTTTACAAGACAATTTGCCCGCACTCCTGGAGCAGGATGAATTGAACGGTGTGGAAAATTCGCCAAATGGTCTCGTCCGGAATCGGGTGAATGGGTTGGAAAATGAGAATGGTTCCATCGACTGCCATCTTCCCTCGTTTGCTCCCGTCCAGGGATGTCGCTCTGCTCGCAGCACGCTCTTTATCAGATTTATAAAATCCATAAAAACAATAATACGGTTTTAATATAATCATACATTAAATTTTATAGGACATCATTCAGTGTGTTATTATGTGCGAATGTGCGAGCCAGACCGGAACCGTTTCGGAACCTGGCCGGGGCTTCTGGCACGGGAATGTCTCACAATTCTTTCCATTGCTCTCTCGCTCTACTTACCAATGGGTGTAAGTGTGCCTATCGGAGGAATTCTATCGACGCCAGACCCTCGCACTCACAGACTCGCTCAATAGACTGCTTTTCCACAGGAAAGGTGCATACGGCTTTAGATGAAGATATAGGAGACCATCCAGTGCCGTTCACCATCCTCGCAAAACCGGCCAGAAGGGAATGCCAAATTGTTATGGCTGTTGTTGGGCTATTATTATTTGTCGTACAGGTTTTATGCATCGCTCTTGGGGAGTGTACTTTCACCCGTTTCGCTGTGGTTGTTGAAGCCGGATCGGATGCGCTCCTTTACAGGAAGATTCATCCCGGTACATTGTTCTAAGCGTGGGGCGGTATCGTCGGCTTCTGGTTTCCATTCACGTTCGATTCGGGAAACGATTACATGATTTATATTAGTATTATTTTATTGTTCTTCAAAGTGGGTGGCTTCTTTCCTGGTAAGGAGCTTGAGAAGGGGCTTGTAGGAACGGAACGGAGACAGTAATCGGACATGCTTACTTTGCCCTCTTCGATTTTGCAATCGTGGGATGTGTGATTGGAATTGCAGTGTTTGGTGCGCTTGAGAATTGCTTTTCTTGAGTCTTATCAACGAGCTTTCTCTATAAATGATTTGCAAAACAGTACAAAATCGATTTAAAATTACTTTATACTGTAGATGTTAATAGAGATAAATGTTTGATAAAAATTGTAAATATTAGGATCTTATCACTAGGGTCTCTCCTACAGGGCGTGTATGCTAAAGCATTAATGAACTTGAACAATTTTCGAGACTTTGGAGATGTTAATTAAACAAAAATTTTAAATCGCTCTCACATTGAGGTTATTGCAAGATAAAGAATAAACACTATACACGTAAGGACTTGACAGTTCTAATGCAACGACTTGACTGTCAAGAAGGAGCTCTAGATATTCTTTATACGGATATTCTAAAGAACTTTATGCATGCTTCCACATGCTTCCTTTCTATGCAAATATTGAATTAAACTTCACTGCACGAGCACCATTTACTTATCAGATTGCTGGCATTACACCATCACCATCCATGCTAGCTTCTTTCCCCCTCGCAGCCATGTAAAAGAATTTGCTTCGTAAATAGTAAAGACATTCTAAGCAATGTGTTCCGTCTGTGAGTGCTCATCGCATTCAATTTTCCCGATTGAAATCGCTTGCGACGGGCACAATCCCTACATTAACCGAATTTTTGCATCGGCTCAGATTGCTCGAGCACCGCACGATGTGAAAACTGCAACGAAAGATCGTCGTTTGCATCTCATTAGCCACCAAGGCAAGCCGCGCATCAGCAACAAGCGCCAGCGAAGTGGAGCGGCTGTTTGGCTGGAAAACAGCGCCTCGGCTGCTGCCAGCAGGAAGAGGAAAATGAGATTAAATTTCATGCTTACAGAGCAGGCAGGAAGCGTGCGATGGGTGTGTGAGTAAATGTCGTCCGGGAAATGGTTACTTTTGGCAAACGATTTCGGCACAGGTTGAGAATTGGGCCACACAAGCACGAGCTAGCAGGAAAAGTGTTCCACTACTTACTTACTTACGTGCCGGAACATTACAATTTATTCCATTTCAGTTTGCCATTTGGTTTGTTCTTCTGTGTCTTTCGTGTGTGCCGAAACGTTTCGAGAATAACTTGTTAGCTAGATAAGAAAAATACTGGTAAGAGTCATTACTCCACCCGCGCTGGAGTTGGTGGCGGAAAAAACCAAAAATTGCACCAGCCTCGTTTCGTTCGGGCACAAAGTTCCTTGCTTCACTCTCTGTGCCTTATCGCCTTAGTCTTTGGTGGGCCTTACAGAAAACCCTAAAATTTCACGTAGGTACGCTTCCCACGCCCATTCACGTGCAGCGGGCCGGAAAATGCAGGAAGTTTGTGGGTAAACTCCCTCTTTCGGAAAGGAAAACTTCACAATCACAAAATAGAGCGAGGCCGGAAAGGATGAAGCTAGAATGCATAAATTTAACCCCAGCAACGACCCCGAGCAACCGAAGGCAGACCGAGATAATTAGATAAACGAAACAACGGGGGGAAAAAACAACGAAGAAAAGCGCGCCTTCGCGCGGACTGCGGGAAACCCTCGGTGCCAGTGGTCACGAAACGCGGACAGTGAAGGGCAACGATAACGAACAAACACATCACAACAGAGCGAACTGGGCGCTGGGTGCTTGGTGATCCGACCTCTGCCTACTTCTGATAGCGAACGAGAAGCTTCGGGAAAAAAAGCTTCAGCTTCACCCCGGCGCATTGGTTGGTTGGAAAAACTGCCCCCGCAGAATGGGTCGCCGACTAGAGCAAGCGAGAAGAATGTATGACAGAAAAAACCGTGCTCACCGCATAGAGATAACACAGGCGCGAACGGGACGGACGCGGAAACAGCGCGAGCGAGCGAGCATGCTTTTCACGAAAGGGAAAACGAGCGTGCTGGCGTGGGAAAAAGCTGGTCGTCGAAAACGAGACGACCTAACGACGATGAAGCGTCTGATAACGACAACCTGACGACGACGACGATGAACATAGTCGGTTTTTTCAGCCCCCCCGAGGGCGCTCATCGTCCCGTCTTTATCGGGCCTGACGGTGTCGGAAAAAACGACAAAATAAAACATCTTCAATTAGGGCGCCTCGTGGGGTGGAGTGAAGCGTGAGAAAGTTGTGTTTTATGAACGTTGTAGGGTGAGAAGGATGAGGATAAAAAAACATTCACATCCAGTGGGTGGATGCTAGGCTGTCGTACGAAAGCGGGATGGCACTATGTTGTGTCGTTGACGCAAGCAGACGAGACGACTAACACACAAAAAAGGGGCTTCTGTACCTGCGTGGTAAGCATTTTGCTCCTCTCGTGTGGGTGGCCGGATAAGGTCCTTGCTGTAGGAGGGAGCTTCCGGGAGCGAAGCGAGAAGCGGGCAAACTTTTCGGAACGGAGTGGAATGTGTTCGTTGATGCGTTTTTTGCTAACTGCTGGGTACGGGATGGGGCTGGAGCTTGATGAGCAGTGGCTGGGTGCGTGTTTTTGGGTAAATTAAATGCTTCCCAATGAGACGAACCGCAACGAAGCTAACACAGATGGGATATTGGGTTGCTAGTGCTTTTGAAATTATTGCTGCCATCCTTGCTAGATGGAAAAATTATTTCTTACTTCATGGTTTTTTAAAGGGGAAATAGAATAATTGATTCATAATGAACATGCTTTGAGGGTATTTAGATATCCATGCAAAATGCAAACGTTAAAAAAGTTGTTCTAATAATGACAGTTGAAGAATTTTTGACACTGAACAGGCTTGTACAAAAATACTGATATTAGGAAGTAAATAAACAAACTCACACTCACACATGAATCTGTCCAACTCCGTTAGTAATCTGTATAACTGATTTGCATAAATTATGACCGTTGCGCTCAATTAATTTATTTTTTGGTTTACCCCTTATCATTTTGATTCTTTAAGCCCCTTAATTGCAAAATCTGCCTCCAAAATTCTTTGTTTTCTCATTGAAATATCAATATTGGGGATATGAATTAATGTATTCAAAATTCTCTAATTCTGGGAGTTGAAAACTAATTCGTGTTTTTCTGACCTTATTTTCTACCTGCAGGAAATTGCGGCCATCCTTATCAGCTTCGATAAACATTCCGAGTGGCAGTCCAAGGAGGTTAAAACAAGGTACGTTTAAAGCATTCTTAAGGATCTTCACCATGTTTACTGCTTCCAGTCGACCCCGAATCGTCACCGTTGCTCGGTATAAACCAAGAACAAATTAATAATAAACCGTCAGCGACACCCAAACCAGCATGCCCTTGTCATCATAATAAAATCCTCCGTCCCACGCGCATCCCAAAACAAAAATATGTCGGGACGGTGTGAAACACTGTCAGTCTTCTCTCTCGGTGTCTGTGCTGTTATGAGCCTGTCAAGCGTGCTAAGGGAATAAAGACTATGGAGAGTCTCGCGGGAGAAGCATAAACGAGGATATTCATAAATTTGTGACAGTTGCGCGATGAAGACGGCTGCCGTCTTTTAGGTTAACTGGCTGTGTCGCGAAACAAACTGGTAAACGGTTTATGATGGTTTCCATTTTTAGCGAGAGGGAAGAAGGAATGACCCACGTAAAAAAAGTCGGTAAACATGTTTCGCGAGCCCGTTGGCACTGGGCAGACAGGTGGCAGCTCTGCACATTAAACGACTCACTCACACATCACATCTTGGGACATCTTGTTCGGGTGTTTCTTTACGGGAGCGGTGTCAGCTCCGACTCTCGAGGGAAGATTTATTCTCACAAACACATATTAATTTAACTTTATCACCTCTCCCCACGTGGACGAGGATGAAACGGATGGTTGCTTCACTCGGGTGGGTAGGGTGCTTATCCTCACAAAACACAGCCCGAAACAATTCCCTCCGTGTCACTGACACTGGCTCTTCTTGCTGGTGTGGTTTCACATCGTCAACATCACGTGCCAGTGCTGAGCCCGAGAGGTGCCACCGAGAGATACCTATTTATGATTATTGTGTGATGTAATTTTAAACATTTTATTTCCCAAACCGATGGACTAGAGGCCTCTGTGCCCGACCGCCCGCTGGCACATCTCGCTAGCCGTGCTGTTCCGTTGATGAAAGGTGTAAATAAAGGATCCTCCTTCGTTCGTGGCCCTGCCCACCCGGTCCCCATTCACACCGGGCAGCATCGAATGGTTTATTGGGTGTTTGCATTAGCGTTGGCAATTTATTGCCGTGGTCCCTTTTTTAACAGCTGACGTAGGCTGACGGTGCGAGCGCGTGTGCTGTCACGTGGTCATTTTTGGGGTTTTACACTTCCGAAAGCCTAACTGGACAGGCGACGACCTAGTTTTTCCGTCGACGCGATAAGGTTTCTCGTGCCCAGTTTTTTCGTGTTTGTGTTCTTTATGAATTGGGGAAACAGGGGATTTGTGTTATTCTCCATAAGTCAATGTTATGAATGGCAGCAAATGGGATTTAGATAATGGAAAACCTGGCCAGGGCAGCTTATCGTGTGTCGCCTAAGCTTGGGATGCTGATGTGAAATATTTACGCCAGGGTAGTTTAAAGTACTAAATTGAATACTTGTGCAACTAACGAGCTAGTTGATGTTGAAAAGTGTTTTCTTTTAATCGTTCATTTAGGGGCTTCAATTAAAAATAGCTAACAATTAGTTTTAGACAGTTAGGTTTTTGTTTTTAAGATGCATTGTAGCATATTAAAGTATTTTTACACTTACAATTTTTTTACACGTTTTTATAATGTGTTGTTACGTCTTTTTTTCTAAACAAGTCTTTATTAATTAAATTAATTAAAAACAAGAATAGGTACGATAGGAAAGAGATTCACCATTTAAATCGTTGCTTTTCCATATCCGACTTTCCATGGTAAATTGGACGTTAAACGGCTATTAGTATCGTTGAAACACTTCCCGCCAATTTCGCACCATTTCCGCTAGGCCCTTTGATGCGTTAAGTGCCCTTGAAAGCTACAGGTATCACAAACCATTTAGCAGAACCATTCCATTCAACAGTGATTGGCCGGGACCAATTACTCAAAACTGGCACGCTTGGTGCACTTTAGAACTTTGAGAGCTTTGAAGCGGCAAAGCATCAACCGGTTTCGTGAGTGTATATATGTGTCTGCCAGCCTGTACCGAACACGCGTAAACTCGGTCGTATGAAGCACACACACACACACACACACTCCCCGCCCCGACCGGTATGAACTTTGCAGCGCGAATTAATTAGACGACCCGTGCTGCACACTGTACCGGGTAAAGTTTCCCTTTACGCATTCCAGCGCCCACTTTCGAACTAGTTAGCCTGTTAGCCCGCTTTTCCGGCTTTCCTTCCCGTCGATGCATGGCGGGAGGGCGCTGGATGAAAGAAAAGGAAGCGGGTGCACGAGCGAAAGGTAATTTATATCCTTTCGCGCGCTTAGAAATCCTAGTTCCTCCTCTGCATTCTCCCATTCGAGTCGAGTGAAGCCGGCCCTTGCAGTGGGTGGCCCTTCTTTTGTTTCGTGGGATGGAAAATAAACTGTCGCGTTCGTTCTTGCACGGGCCACGATGAGTGTGATCGCCGTTCGCTCTCGTTCGGAGGGGAGGAAGTTAGGCGTTGGGAAAAATATGTGAGAAGTTAATTATTCGCTTCCACCCGGAAGTTGCGGGCGGCCGTATGTTGAGCTGGTCTTCTGAAACGGCACACCGAGTCGCTTAGGTGTGTGCGTACGCGAGTGTGTTTTGTGCGGAGGATCGGAAATTTATTAGCATCACCGATACAGCGGCCTGGTAGGCTTTTTCCCAGCGGTTGACAAATAAATTGGGTTAAGCTAGTTAGGTGTACGGGCGCTTGGGGCTGAGCCTAATATATGCAATACAATAGTTTTGCGTGTAATACGTTTCGCCGTGGTGCTGTCTGGTGCTGCCGTGGTGAAAAATGACCCGCACGCTGCACCTTAGCGGGGAAGCTCCAACCCTTTCGGGTTAATTAACGCGGAAAGTAGATGAAGATAGTAGTTTGGCAAGCCGAAGCGAGTAATTAAAATGAGAACCTTCTCGCGTAATTATAGACGATTGAAGGCGTTTAAACAACTGCTGGAAAGTGTGTTGCCGGAAGCAAACGGTGTTAAAACATATTTTCTATCAACTCCATTACAAGCGTGAACCATTACAAGAAAACAGGTTTATGAGTTTCCTTTTTTCGTCCCTCATAGTTGCAACGCTTACCATTCCCTTCCATTTGCTTCTTTAATTAAAGGTACTCTCTCTCTCTCTCTCTTTCTCTCAAAACAAGGTAAAGCTTTCGTAATTGATACTTTAGCACCTGTAAAAGCAATTGATAATTATGTCATTACGAGCTGACCCAAAGTCATTCGAACAGCTCCCAGCCCTGATGGTCTGCTAAATCGACTCTTTACCACCACATTAATCCTGACCTTCCTCCTTCTCAAACAGTTATGGAGAAGTTGATGTCAATGTAATTAAATTTTACAACATATCCAATCAACCCAACCGTTGCCCAGGAGAGTTTGCTCCACAATTTCCACATTTTTAGTACAGTTGGATCGTTCCAAAGGGGAGGGGGGGGGTTTACAAACCACAAACCTTTAAAAACCAATCCAAACGCTCCCACCCGAAATACCGCTCCAGGGTTGTTTCTCCCTTAAAACGTTCCACCTTTCCGCATACGCATGACGTGCTGGGGATCCGGTTCGAAGGACCAAAAGCGCACGTTCAAGGATTATCATTGCCACGTGCCAACGTGTTTCTCCGTGCCCGGGCGAGCAATGGAAATTAAAACGGGTCATTAAATTTCATTCGACGGTAACGATCCGTTTCTTTTGCACCCCGTCCGCTCGGGGGAGGGCTCGTTTCGGTTCGGTGGTTTCGGTGCGTGGTGGGTGGTAGTTAGGTCTTAAGAAGCCGTTCAATCGACACCGGGGTGGAGTGGGGATTGAGAAAGGTGGTGCTGGTATTTTGTGATAAACGGCATACCTGAAACTGGGACGCATCAAGGTAGAATGTTTCATACTTTAGATTTTGAACGACGACAAAGTTGGGATTATGAACTTGGTAATTCAATTATCGTATCGATAATCACATCTTTAGCCTTCTTTTTGCGTGAAAAATATTATTTTTAAGAATTTTACCGTTTAATTCAATAACCCATAAAATGAAACCTTCTCTTCCCCAGACCGAAGAGCGGCTCGATGCTGCTGTATTCCCGCAAAAAGGTACGCTACCGGCGTGACGGTTACTGCTGGAAGAAGCGCAAGGACGGCAAGACGACGCGGGAAGACCACATGAAGCTGAAGGTGCAGGGCACGGAGTGCATCTACGGCTGCTACGTGCACTCGGCCATCCTGCCCACGTTTCATCGCCGCTGCTACTGGCTGCTCCAAAATCCGGACATTGTGCTCGTGCACTACCTGAATGTGCCCTACCCGGACGACAACAAGATGGCGGTGATCACGCCCAACCTGGCCCTGTGGGGTGATAAGAAGGAGTGGACAAAGGAGGAGCTGGTTAGCCAGCTCAAGCCAATGTGTAAGTATCATGCGTGCGTGCGTGCAAACCGGAGGACCCACCTTCACTGATGGTGCGCTCAGTTTTCCCCACAGTTTTCAGCGAGGACGAACCGGACACGGCGAACGAGATCGAAATCTCGACGGCCGAAACGGTGGAAGCGATCGTGAGCCAGCTGATGGAGAAGCAGCGGATGGCGCGCCAAACGGCGCTGGTGAAGCAGCTCGAGTGCGGCTGCCCCGATGCGAGCTGTGCCGACGGAAAGTCCTGTTCGCATCCGATGCGACGCATCAGCGCGGCAAAGAGCGTGCAGGAGCTGGGCAAGCGGACGGACGGGCACGGCGGTGGTACGGCACCGAACGTGCTGATCGGCTCGAGGGTAGGTATTGGAACCGCAAAATCTCAATCAAGAATTACAGTCGCTTCATTGCAATCGTTGCTTCCTTTCCTATTACCTTAGATGTATCCTCGCTGGTTGGATAATCGAAGGATGGCGACGGGACGCGTCGAGCAGCAGCAGCAGCAGCAGCAGCACCCGCAACACACCATCCTCGACCCGAACGGGGCGCGTGCCATCACACCCAAGACGCTCGACACGTCGATACACTTCCAAGTCATTCCTACCTCGGCGCAGAGCCTCACTGGGCAGAATTCAATTAGGCCCGGCAATCAGAACGCATCCGCCCTGGGCACGCTGGCCAGCAGTAACGGTAGCTCACAATTAACGAGCGTCAGCAGTCACATTGCAAACGGGCTGGTCGGCTCGCAAGCCAATCATCTCGGCGCCCATCGTTCGGCCATGATTATCACGAGCAATCAGCATCAGCAGCAACATCACCAGCAGCAGCAGCAGCAGCAACACCAACATCACCAACATCCCCAACAGCAACAGCATCCCAATGTCCACGGTCATCCACACCACGGACATCCTCATCAGCAGCAACAGCAGCAACATACGCTTACGATGAACGGTAACAGTAATTCGTCCAGCAACGGCAGCAGCAGCAATAGCAGCAGCAACAGTAACAGCAATAACAGCACCAGCAACGGTTCCAGTAGCAATCAATTGACCGCCATTGGTCACTCCAATCAAGTGACGGCGTCCAACAGTGGCGCTGGGACTGGTACCGATCGGACGAACGCTACGAACGGTGTACCTGCGGGAGCTCGCGAAGCGAACATTAATCTTAACAGCGGCAGCGACAGTCATATATCACTGATGGGCTCGAACGGTCAGAGCAATCGTCCAACGAACGCACTCGGAGGCCAACGGTCGGACGATACGGGTAACTCCAGTGGGGCGATGTCGAACGGGAATGGCAGTGGGCAGGGCACGAGCACGGTGCATCATAATCGAATCTCGGTTAATGGGAACGGTGCCACATCGACACCTCCGCTGGTGCTTAGTTTGGGTCAGGTAGGTAATGCGAGTTTACGTTCAAGCTCAATTAAATAACACTCTTGCCTTCAAATTCTAGAACCTTGGAGCTCCTGGAAGTCTGCTCATTCTGAATGGCCAGCAGCAATCGTACGTTTGTCAGCAAACCCAGCACCAGAAGCCCGCCGACAAGGAACACCAGGACGGATCCATCAAGACGGAAACTTCCTCCGCACCGAAGCAAGAAATGATGGATGCGTCATCGTCGCCCGTTCCTTCCCTATCGCACCACCAGCAGCGGCAGCCCTCGCAGCAATCGAGCGGCTCGCCATCGTCCACGGCGGGTGGCAGCTCCGACAAGCAGTCGTTCGACAGCATCTTTGGCTATCAGGATCACACGCCGATGGCCAGCCCGGTACGGAGCATGGAAAACAGTGGCAGCGGCACCAACGCCTCCCATCATCACGACAATCTGCCGTTCTTCAACGAAACGCTCGATCTGTCGCAGGAAGACATTCAGAAGACGCTCAGCGCGAACATGCCGCTCGGTGGACACGTGGCCGGCCATGACACGACACCGACCGACGACGCGATGAACGGCGAGATCAACCCGATGGACTTTATCGAGAACTGTGGCGATAATCATGGGACGGTCGATGACGATGTGTTTGTCAACCTGGACGCGTTCGACATGCTGGTGGAGTTCCCCGAGCTGGAGCTGGACGCGAAGAGCGAGTTTCTGCGCGATAGCACCGACGATGGGCCGGCCGATACTGCCAACAATGGTGGTGCGGAACGGGCTGGTGATGGTGGCAGCGAGCTTGGCCAGCAGTACAAACATCACGTACAGAACGAGCCTCAGCAGCAGCAGCAACAGTCATCGCAGCCCATGCCGAACGTTTCCACCATAACCGACTTCAGCCCGGAGTGGGCCTACCCGGAGGGTGGCATCAAGGTGCTGGTCACCGGACCGTGGAGTGCCAGCTCCGCCTATACAGTATTATTCGACTCGTTCCCGGTGCCGACCACGCTCGTGCAGGACGGCGTGCTGCGCTGCTACTGTCCCGCGCACGAGGTCGGCGTCGTGACGCTGCAGGTCGCCTGTGATGGTTTTGTGATATCTAACGCGGTCAACTTTGAGTACAAATCTCCGCCAAAGTTCGAGACGAAGTGCGAGGGCAACGGGAACGACATGCTGTACAAGTTTAACCTGCTGAACCGGCTCGAGTCGATCGACGAGAAGCTGCAGATAAAGGTGGAACCGGGAGAGTTGGTGAGTGTGATCTGGTGGGGATGTTGGAACGGGGTTGCAGTAAGGGTAATGGTTATCTCGTTCACCTTTGCTCTTTACAGCCCGAAGATACGCTGCTGTTCAAGCAGAACAACTTTGAGGATCGGCTTGTAAACTACTGCGAAACACTGACCGCGAAAATGTGGCGCTCCGTTACGCCCGGCCCGTTTATTGACAAGCACCAGGGCATGACGCTGCTACACCTTGCCGCCGCTCTCGGGTACGCCAAGCTGGTGCGCACGATGCTCACCTGGAAGGCGGAAAACTCGAACGTCATCCTGGAGGCTGAAATCGATGCGCTCAGCCAGGACAAGGATGGTTTCACGCCACTAGTAAGTATGACTCCACTGTCATGTTTTGAGAAGTCTCTTTGGTGCAGAAAATGTTAATAAGATTAGTATAGTACAGCGGTCTGCTAAGCACGGCTCATTACTTTTGTAATCTTTAAATGTTCGTTCATATCTCTTCTCGCCTTGATGGCTTGAGGATTAACTAGCTCTTTAAAAAGGAACTTTTACTGTATTTTTCTGTTAAAATAAGGATATTAGGAAAGAAGTAGAGATCAAAAGACAATAATCAAGGCACCAGGACAGGGTGTTTCTGAACTATTGTAAGACACCTAATACACGTTTTTCGTTTGCTCCTTCTTCTTCAGACGCTGGCATGTGCGCGAGGCCACACCGAAACGGCGATCATCCTGTACAAGTGGAACCAGAACGCGCTGAACGTGCGCAACAGCTCGCAGAAGGGCCCGATCGAGGTGGCCCGCGACCACGGCCACGGCGAGCTGGCGCGCGAGCTCGAACGGCAGGAAAAGGAGCGGCTCCACATCCAGCAGCGCACCCCAACGAGTGCTTCCATTCCTACGCTTGCCTCCATCTCGTCATCCACGACGGCCTCTTCCAGCACGATTTCCGCTTCCTCCGCTTCGCCAAACGCATTGCCAAACGCCTCCAGCTGCTCGAATCACTCTTCCAGTGCGTCCTCTCCGGTGGCCTCCCCTGCCCAGACCCAGGGCACCGAGCTGCTCAGCAACCTGAACGAAAGCAATAGCAGCAGTATCACCAGCAGCAGCAACAACAGTAACAGTAGCAGCAACGACTGTAAGGGGACGGATGGTAACAACAATCTGCAGTCGACGGGAGGCACCGGTGCCGATGTACACACGTTGGCGAATGCCGATGCGGCCGGGACGATGCACAACTTTCTCAACCTGAACCAAATCTTCAGCTATGGCGATGGACTGCACGGCACGAACAGTGACAGCTGTAGCAACGATAACTTCGGGCTGGTGGCGGCTTTCAATCCGTCACTCTCGCCGACCGCACTCTCCCCGTACAGCGAGATGAAGGGTTCGTGTTCGTCGACGGGATCACAGTCGGGCGGGCTACACTACGGGCTGGAGAATACCAACTCCAATCCGATGCTCTCCAACGCCCTGTCCCCGAACTCGGACAGTAACCGCAGTCATGACGGTGTGTTCTTGCGTCCTGGCGCCGTTTACTCGAGGTAAGAAAAGCGGAACTGCAATGGATCTTCTCCTACTAACCAGCTGTTTTGCTCCTCACAGTCAAAGTCCTCCCGGTGCACGGCTCTCCAAGCGCTCGTCAATCGACAGTGGCATCAACATGGACAACCGTTCTGTGGCGCTCAGCCGCACAGGGAAAGCGTTCCGCGAGGCGCAGCGCACAAACCGTATGGATCGCAGCATGTCGCTTCCGCTCGCCACCGGTAGTGGAGGTGTTGGGCAGCCCAGTGGCAAGAACCAACCCGGCACACCGTCCAGCACTGCTGGAGGTGATCGCGAGACGGACAGCTTCTCACTCTCGCTGAGCGAACGCACCACGGAGTCACCGTCGCAGATTTCGTCCAACGTGTCGTTGCTATCACCGCTGCGCAAGATGGACTTTGCACTGTGTAAGTAAAGCCAAGGGAGTCCTTTATTTTCTTGGGCTTAAAATCAATTCTTATCAATGATCCTGTGTAAGAGAAATCTTCTGCAGGAGAGAAAACGTTCTCCCCTGAGAAGCTTTAAAAGCTACGCGTTTTACAAAACTCTTTTACCATGTTTATAATCAAATCTTTTTTTT
Source organism: Anopheles epiroticus (assembly GCA_000349105.1). Taxonomy (NCBI): domain Eukaryota; kingdom Metazoa; phylum Arthropoda; class Insecta; order Diptera; family Culicidae; genus Anopheles; species Anopheles epiroticus. The sequence continues at coordinate 340,932 of KB669626.1, forward strand.
ACAAACGAATAACTAAGCGTTCTTATCTAGCATCTCTATTTTAACACACAAACAAGAATCACATCACACTAGTTAGCATCTAGGATCGCTTTCTTGCATTGCTATTTTTACATTTCTGCCAGACAATTTGATCGTTTTTCGAATTGCTTATCGGGTTTTTCTTTCGGTACAATTTTCCTTAGTAGAACTGAGCTGTAGTAATTAAAACATTTTTTCGTTCAAATTGTGAAGCTTTTTTCTTGCGAGAATGGTGTATCTGTTTACGTTGCAATTACTACTACAACGTTGCTGCAGATTGATTGTCAGCCAAGACATGGAATCCTGCACAAGAGCGTATCGCAAAACAGAGGTGCAAAGTCGAACCGATTTTACGCCAAAATTCACAGCTTGCTAAAGCTACAAACCATTTACGTGTTCGTTTATCGTGTTCTTGTTTTATTGCATACTTTTATTTTTCCTTTCTTCTTTTTCATTTTTTAATTTGCATTCTTCCTCGTGCGAACGTTTTGCCACTCACAAACCGACGTTACGAAAATCCCGGTATTACCTACCTGCACAGGCGAGGTTTCGGCTACGGAAACCAGCCCGATGTGCGAAGACACCGACTCGCTGCAGGAGGACGACTGTCACCATCAGCTGCCGGATGGTATGGATATGGGTCCGGGGGCTAGTGGCAATGGTGCCGGTACCGTGACGAATGCCGTAGGTCAGTTCCACAGCCTGTGTCACCGTTGCTGTGTGGCGTGTTTCTTTCCCCTCCTCTCCTTCTTAGAGGTTTTGTTTTATGTGTTGGTTAGTTTGTTTGTTTGTCGTGTTTAGTTATCCTGTCCCGTACCCGTTCTTCTTGTCCCAGCTGGAGTAGACGGTTTAGTTGGAATTGTTGTTCGGTTTTAGTGATGACTTCTTTTTAGACCCTTTTCTTTCCTTCCTTCTTAACCTATCTCTCGGTGTGCGCGCGTGTGTGTTAGATGGTTTTGTTTTGTATTTTCATTTGGTTCTTTTTTATGTTTTAGTAAGTGTGTCCTTTAGATATTTTCTCGGTGTTTTAATATGTGTTTAGTTTTTACTGTAAATCTCAAAAGCGCTCTCATCTCAGATGTATATCTCTCAATTCACTTACTACTTCAAATCAGAACAAGGTGCACTTTTGTTTTTTTTATTTATTTTTACGAATTTTATTATGAATGTTTTATAAGTTTTATTGAGTTTTTCACCTGTAAATGCGTTTGCAAAGGGGTTTACACCACCTTACAGAACTGAAGCAAAAGGTTAAAGAAAAGAAACAACCTTTCAGTGTCATACGCTTGGGAAAAACCAGACATTGACGACTGTATATATTCAGTTGAGCAATATACAGTAATAGAAAACATAATACAATTGTAACAAGGTACTTTACAAATAATTAAAGCTGTTTTTACCGCACCTCCCAGGTAAGTCTTTTTGCACCTTGTTGCTTGTTTTGTTCACTTTCTGACATCGCTTTATGCTTGTGCTTCGGTAGTGGAATGTTGTGTTGTGATGTGATGTTAGATCTACTGAAATACTTACTCGTTTAAACACGACTTCAAGAGCGGTGTAACTAATTGACGGTCTTCTTGTACCTCCCTCACATTACAGGGGACTCTGACGCAAAGGTGCTTACACTAGCGGAGCAAATCATAGCCGCAATGCCAGAGCGTATAAAGGTAAGCAGATCAATCCAATATGCCTCTGGAAAGCAGTTCTAATCTTCGGTTCGTCTTCCAGAATGAATCGGAAGAAACCATGTACCTTGGCAGTCCGCTGCCGGACTCGCTCAATGAGGACACGACTGGCATGGGAATACTGAACGACACGTTCATGGAACCGCTGCTGGATTCGCTTCCTTCGTCACAGTTTGATCAGGAGTTCAATTTTGAGTTCAGTGATCACAGCTACCGGTAAGATTTTGCCTTACATTCGCATGTGTTTCGGAGGCTTACCTTTTTGCATTAAATCCCTCAACACACAGCTACCATGACGTTGGTACACCCTGCTCAAGTCTCAGCCCCGCCTCGTCCGGTCCGCTACAGTCACCTGCCAGCTATTCGATCCCGCAAGACCATCCCGTCGGCTCGCCGAGTCCTCCCCCGACTACGCAAGATTTTACCGAGTTTCTTCAGTCGTCGAACGCCACCGTGCGACCGTTTGAAGCCGATTTCTCCAATCTGAAGCTAAATGGTAAGATACACATTTCCCATGCCCTGTCCCAGTTGTAGCAGCGGACGCTCATCCGTATGCTTCTCTCCCTTGGCCACAGATCGTGAGCAGCGCGAGCTGTACGAGGCGGCCAAATGCATCCAGAAGGCTTACCGCTCCTACAAGGGCCGCAAAAGCCGCATGGAGGAGCAGGACAAGGAGCGTACGGCGGCGGTGGTGATACAGAACTACTACCGGCGGTACAAGCAGTACGCGTACTACCGGCAGATGACACAGGCCGCGCTCGTCATCCAGAACGGGTACCGGTCGTACTGTGAGAACAAGCGGTTCAAAAAGTCGCAAACCGCCCAACAGCAGCAGCAGCCGGTGACGAGCAGTGAGGAGGACAAGGCGTCCGCCCAGTGTCTCGAAACGTACTACCAGAGCTTCCGCAACGAGCAGAAGCAGCAACAATCGCCTCAGCAGCAACAGCAGAACAATCAGCCGGGCGGTTCCGGCTCGAAGGAACCAAGTCCGTCGGGTCCCTTGAAGTGAGTGTCTTTCGCAATTTGAATTAAACTGATAAATGTGCTAATGAGACTTGGTGTTTTTCCCTCTTTTTCCAGACGAACTTATTCGCAACGAACACAAAATCAGGCCGCTAGGAAGATACAGCAGTTTATGAGACAATCGAAAAACAAGTAAGTAACGCTTTCATGCCTCCACGGAGATAATTTATTTGCGAGGTGTATTGCATCACACTGCCAGCATTCAAACTAACTGTTCGATCAATCTAATCCATACGCAAACGCTTCAGTACATGGGATGAGCAAATGACTAACTTGGTGAGATATTCATCCTATTTTCATAAGGTTTTTTTTTGTTTGATTGCGGTCTTTCGCTTACTGTGACAAACTATATTAATTTGGCAAATTTAAAACAATACATTGTTGATGGACGTTTCCTAATCGGTTTTCATTCCCTTTCCTTGTCCATCTACTACGCAGGCTACAGAGAGAACGAGCCGAAAAAGAGAGGCTGGTCCACCTACGCAGGGTGGAGTACCTCCAAAGCTTGCAGTGTCCCGAACAGCCCGAGGCTCCACAACCTACCAGCGCTCCAAAGTGAACTGAAACCGGAGGCGAGCGTACGGTTGGCGCTATGCAAAAAGTATGACTATTCCCAGCTGCTCGCCCTGCCAGCGGGTATGAATGGAAGCACGTGCGCAATAGGAACCAAACACATCGTGCTCAGCAGGAATGAAAGTTGTTAACTTATTGCGGTTTTTTTGTTTTACATTCACACCGATTCGTTTCATACGAAACTTCCAGGCGGGAAGTGCGGTTAACGTATGTTTCATCAAATAGGTTTACCGTTGTAGCCGTGAGACGTGTAGTGAATGTTAATTTGTTCTGTTATTTAGTTACGTTTAGTAAGTTAAGCAGTTACGTTTTACATTTTCCAGACAAACCGTCCCAGCACTGTGTTACGTTGCGTTACAATGTTCATACCACGTGAGACCGTACGGAGCGATTGAAACATTTCACGCGTGAAATGTTTCGGGAAGGTTTAGCTAGGTGGCGCTAGTAGCGTGTTGAGAGATGCGTGAAGTTTTTCACTGTTCGAATCGGAACGTGAAAAAGCGTTCAGAGCAGCACGTTATTTGCGAGATAAGTGGTTCGTTGAGACGAAGGGAAACGTTTAATCTGATACCTGAAATTTTAGTAGCGAGAATCTAGTCTAATTCACGTTTCCCTTCACAATCGCGAGGGATGTAAACGTTAAAAACAGAGGGAGAGATAAAAAAATGCAAGAAAAACTCTGAGAAAAAATGTGATTTAAACTCTTTTTTAAAAGCACGTGTAATATGCTCGCCACCTTCACGAGCGACTGTTAGTAGAATCAGGCAAGCGTTGCATTTGCCGTGATGTGCGTGGCTCCTAAGCCAGAGGTCAAACTTATTTTCCAGTGATAGGAAGGGCAACGGAAGGAGGGTAGCGAAAGGAAAAAATCGTTTGATACCGATGCTACGGTACGGTACAAAATAGTGCTAGAAATGAATATTTATAGTAAACAAACAGCAGTAACTGACCAATCTCTCGGTCAATTTGATAGCAATGCAAGCAGCGCGGTGTAAATAGAACATTTAAAGGCAGTCGTGGTGGTGGAGTCGTTTGCAAAGCAACAACCCCGTGATTAGAATCCCAGAGTGCGGGCCGCTGGGTGCCACTGTACAGGATGTAGAACAGTTGTTACTGGTTCATTGTTTTATTTAACTGATGAAAAACACTTTTTTACACTCTAGAGCAAATGGCAAAGAATCAACATCTATTTATAATATCTTTCGATCGTGGAAACTCACTCACACGCTATAATCGAGCCAACGAGTTACTGATCCCGGTTTAGTGGTAGCTCTTTTCCCATTTTCCTATTAATATAACAGAATGATAAGTAACAAAAACAAAACACAAGTATTTGAAAAACCGAGAGTGTAATGTAAATAGTCAAGTTCGTTGATCGTAGAGCGTCAAACAGTGATTTTCTATTTAATTGTTAACTTTTGTTAAATTGATCTAGATGCTAGAAGTTGCAACTAAGCAGGCGCCAGACGACAGCACATGAACGCGCAACGTTGATGAAGGCGTTTGTGTGTTTGCGTTTATGGATAATGCAAATAATTACGCAATTCATTAGGGGAAAGCGAGAGAAAACAGGCAGCGAGCGATAAGGATGATAGAAGCAACACGTGAAAAACGAAAGCGATCGAAAGCTACCTAATATTAAACATTATATACATAAAAGTGACATATACATACATATAGATATATATACAAGCTAACTATTTATCTCTTTTTTACAACGTTTCGAAGCGACAAAAATGGTGTGTAAAAAAACATAACTGACATAACGTAGTCGTAACGCCATTCATAAAGTCTCTTTCAAATGCGATCTAGTAGGTTTAGCATCCTCTTCACTTTTTTCACTGGCCAATGCTGGCAAGGATAGCAGGATAGCAAACGTGCACTAGTGAATGCACGCCGCACTGTTGTGACGAACGGAGGGGACAGATAGTTTTCCGTCGTTTTGGTTCGGTCTCTCAAAGGGTGACACTGTGTGCGTCCATCTTATGACTTTCGAAGGGAGTAATACAATTTCAAAACTATCTACAAGAAGCGTTAAAAGAACGTAGTACGACCGGCTTAAAGGAGGTCGCGTTTGAATCAAATCAAAGCAAGAAGAAAAACAACAAACCTCTTTACCTGATAAGGAAGATCGAGCAGTTTAAAAACTGTAATTAATGCATCAAAGGAAAGGAGAAGGAAAACCTTATAAAAGTAAAAAAAAACAAAAGTGTCGATCAGAAGTAAAGAAAGGGAAGCGGAAAGAGAAAAACAAATCGTGTGACAAAAAAAACTTTTGAACTTAAAAACAATTTACACTCTCAGCTACTTGCCATTTTTGCACTATCAAGCGCGTATATTTGACTTTCCAAAAATCGTGAATCCCACACCTACACATACAAGCGGATTGTTAACTAACTTTAATGATTATATATACAAGAGAAAGAACAACAACAACAAAAAAACACATTAACATAATTATTCTATAAGGGAAGAAAAGGAGAGCGAAACCGGAGAAGAACGTTAATTGCAGCACATTCGTAAACGATTGTATAAACAAAGGTAAAGAATTAACTATATATTTGACAGAGAGAAGCGATTAGAGCTATATATATACATATATACATACATGCATAAATGCAAACATACATACATACCTACAGTACATAAGAGCATACTACTACCTAAACTTACCTTTAGGTTTAAGCGGCAAAGTTAAAGACGAGTTTCACGTTAAAGAAACATACACGCCCCTCTTTTTCTCCATTTGCAAAAAAACAAGCAACAAAGAAACAGCGATACACAAATTGACACGCGCCCACACACAAATACAGGCAAAGAAAGAAAAACAAAACACTAGAAAAATTGATAGATGACAAATGATAGGTACGGTTTAAGCATTCTTTACATTCTTCTTGCAATAGAGAAGTAGAATAGGAATTATAAAAGGAGAGAAAAAGGAAACAATATGTGACACCCAAAAAAAAACTACAACAGCAAACTGTGTACTTAACACACACTAACTAACATCAAATCTTAAATGCATTGCAATCGTTTAACGCAAATTATGAGAAGCAAAAAAATGAGAAAAAGAGAAAACCACATATGAAAACACAAATAGGATAGCGCTAGTATAAGGATACATTTAAACTAAAGAAAACAAAAACGAATAGTAGAACAACAACAAAAAAAAAACATCAAAAACAACAACAGCATAGGGGAATTGAGGAAAACCAATGTTGGCAATTGGGTGAGAAAAGGTTGCTGGTTGCGTTTTACGAAAAAGAAAGGGCAGATTTGAATTAATTTGTTGCCTGTCATTTGGGGTATCGATGCCAGTACAGCACAAAGCAAAACAGAACCAACAAAACAGATTGGTTGAATAGGAACCGTCGAGTGTTTGCCTCTTGATTAGGTCGTTTCGCTTCCAAGACACAACACAGTATTCAGCTTGAACAACTGTTCACTTAAAGCAAACAGCAATAACTATCGTACGGTGCACAGCTTTAAACTTAAAACACAATTAGGCAGGATCGCGATCCTTTTGCCCTCTCTCTCTCTCTCTCTCTCTCTCTCTCTCTCTCTCTCTCTCTCTCTCTCTCTTCCCGCTCTGTCCCGAGCGGGTCTGCTTCTGAAGCCTTTTTCCTTCTTGTTAATCTTTGTGGGGCGGCTGGGAGCGGAGGAAGCTAGCAGCAGGCAAGGTAATCTCGTTCAACACTTACTCTTGAAAGCAATAAAATCTCGTTGACAAAACAAAACACGACCTCTCATACACCTGAAATTATCAAAAATCAATCGATCAAATCGATTGTGCTCGCAATCTTTGTTCACCTTTGTGACCTCGAGAAAGAAGGCTTCCGGCCACGTGCGCATACCGCACGCATTAAGCGCAGTCCTCAGATGGACTGTCATAGAGCTGTGTTTTGTGCAAATCGTCAGCAAAAAAGAAACACCGCGTGTGTCGCCTCATATCAAGAAGCGGTCTACCGGCGACTCGAGCGGGTCATGCTTCACCACCCCAACAGATCGCGCACGTGTGTGCTCGGCCCATATTTCACGTTTTTCCTCACACACTCACACGAAAAGAAATGGTTCAGTGTCAGATCGGGGCTGGGGCTCGTGGGGCTGGCGCTTGTGTTTCCTTAATTGATGGACATCCACACGGCACGAGGGGCGTGATGCAAGCAAGCTTTCGGTGCGTGACAGATGAGAGCAGTCTGGTGCATAATGTGGCAAAGCCCACCACGCAAAGCTTACACACCAGCGTGAAGCAGTTTTACGATAAGATTTGTTATTAAAACATTTTGCATTAAATTGCTAACGGGGTCAAAGGTAACCCTTTCCGCAACACAACGACCTTGCGTTGCATCTTCATTGAGTTTATTTTCTCTTGGGGTGAGTGCAGAAAAGAAAAGCATAAAATAGTATCATATCAGGGAAAGAGCGAAAGTGATGAGAAAGGGTGAGCTGAGACTTGAAAGAAGTAATTAAATTAAAAGCAAAACAAAATAAAAGACAACTTAATACGTCCATGGGAAGTTGACAAGAGTCTCCCACAAGCTAACATTAAAAAAAAAAAACACACACACACACAGTGCAGTAAACATGAAAACGAATGCAATTTCTCAGTGTTACAATTAGGAGGTAAAACAAACTGGGTGGAATGTGAAGAGTGGTGAAAGGAAATCGAGACGAAACATGTTCATAGCAACGGTTGTGTCGTAAGGGTTTGGAGCTACTTTGATGTGCGGTGGGTTTTGCTCCCCTTTCCTACCTTTACTGCAGCTGTCAAGCCTGTCAAATGCGCGTTTAGAAGCAATGTTGAGTACTTCTGCAGGCTTGGTAGAAGCTGTAGCAAAGGATGGTGGAAAGGAAACCACTTTCACTATAGGAAAAAAACACACACAAACACAGGCACACTATATCCTACTGTGACTGTGGCAGCACTAGAGTGATCAATGGAAGAATTTATCTAGCTAGAGCTCGTGAAAGAGGAACTCAAAAATTAATCCTCCCTTTTCTCACATGCGAGCGCAACCAAATTTATCCCCTTTTTGCGTAGAACAACCCTTTGCGAAAAAGGCAAGCGCAGAAGCAACACGTTTATAGCGATAGATATAAATGGATTCAATTTCCTTCTTGCTCTTTCTCTCTACTTAACTTTAAACAAGAAAAAGAAAACAGCCACGCTATCAAATCTCGCAGAGGACAGAGACATCAAAACCCCTTCACACGGCTCGGGCTGTACTCAAAACATATATTTTTATACATCAACAGGAAAAGGCAAAGCGACTTAAATGCTTAGAGAGCATTGTAAAGCGATGAGAGTGTGCGTTGCAGTTGCTTTACACTTAAACACTTAATTATTATACTCCTTTTCTCTCGCTCTGTACTCGCGCTCCTCACACTAGAAATTAGAAAGATGAAACAAATGGTAGAAGAAGCTATAAGCAATCATGATTCTACTCTTTTACTGATAGTGAAAGTGATACTTCCGGGCAAACAGATTCTCAATCGAACGAGGGAAAACATCGAGCGTAGAAGCATGCACGCTAGCCAGATAAAAAAACAAACACATCTAAAGGATAGAATAGAAGTAAACCACAAAAGGAAAACCTTTCTCCCTCTAAAACCAATCTACCCAAGAGCGTGTTCTTTCATTCCAACCATTTCTCCAGGAAGGGATGGCCAATGTGTGGGTAGTGTAGCTAAGTTCTATCTGCACGTAGGTATAGGTTTTTAGAGAAAATATTCCAAATACCCAAAGGAGGAGCATTTTCCTTCTTTTTGCAGTTTTATTCAAATTGGAAGATCGCTTCAAGCTACACCGAAACACTAGTACACTGTTTAATAGAAAAGAGAAGGAAAACAACTTTTAACTTTCACTTCCTCTTCCCTTAACCCTAATCTGTTGCAGTGTGGTACGCGGGAAGGTAACCAGCTAGTGGGGAAGTTTTTTGAGATGCGCTTACACACACACACAAACACATATGACACAGTCTGTCGTTTGGATTCACCCATTACTACCAATACCGGTTCTCTTCTTCCTGACTTCCTGAAAAAAAAACAGAAAGTAAACATACTTAGGAACAAACATTAGAAGAATGGAAATGATTTAAGCACACAATCTCCACATTTCCACAGTGTAAACAGTGTAGGTACGCACATACTAATCAAATCTTTACAGTCCGGTGACACTTTATCCTTAAACACTTAAAAACTCTCTTCAAACTACCAAATATTGCGAGCAAAAGCAAAACGAAAAAAAAAACTGGTACTAAAGTATGAAGAAGTGAAAGCATGGAATGAAGCCAGCGAAGGTCAAATTGTGAACAAATAAAATCAATAATTAAACAAGAGAATATAAAAATACATATAAAAAAGGGAGTGATATGTGGGAATCATGAAAGAGTTGGGCTTTAAAAGGAAGAAAAGCAAAGAGAGAAAAGAATCGGATAAAAAGAAAATAACAAGCAAGCTTTAACATATTTTTAAACGAATGCAAAAAACGCTCACCAGCGCCAGGAGAAATACCAGCAAGCAAACAAAATGGAGGCAAACACGAAACAGAGGAACGGTGCAACACGATAAGTTATACATATAAATATTAATACTAAATTTCCATACTCCCCATACGCAAAACAGCTGGACACAATTAGCAACAGAGTTTGGACGGGTTCAGCAAGTTCGATACGAGCAGGTAAAGTTTTTGGTTGCGATTGCACTAGACACGAGCCGAAGAGTGAAGCAAAACAAGAAAATGAAAGAGAAAAAAACAACGTTGTAAAGTAAGAAACACCAACAAGTAAATACAAATAAAAACATATATGTTGAAAATGACATCTCCAGTGACAAATCAAGATTGGTAGCGCATCTCAAGTGCAGACGCGTACAAAGGGACAGGAGTGGAGAGTGAAACAAAGAAACAACAAACAGCAAAGTAAGCAAGAAAGAGAAATAAAGCAAACATCTTTCCAAAACTATATCCATTGCTGGCGGTAGCGTTTTTTTGAGTGCTTACTTTTCTCCATTGGAAGAACGGTGAGAGTGAAGAGGGAAAAGTGAACCCACTCATATGAAGTACTGTTTTCCCTTATGCTAGCTCACTCATGCACATGGCACTCTTGGTTCTATGCGCTGAACAGAGGACAGCTTTTGGCCTCAGTGTTCCGTTTGTCTAGGCCTAGCGCGGCACCTACACTTACTCACAGACACACACACACACAGACAGGTACAAACACAGTAATAAGTCGACTCAGCAATCACCGGAGAGAATTTGGAGAAAAGTCTGATAGTTTTGTCTGTTTAATCACCTGGCGCACCTGGCCCTGAAAAGTAATAAAGTTCATTCTTCAACATAGCAAACGAAACACACTGACGAAACGGTAACAGAAGGCTGCCAAAGGAGGTAGTATCTCCTGAACTGCGCGATGAAGCAGATTTCGGTTGTGAGCAGTTTCGCTTCTGTGCTGCGTTCCCTTTTAACTACACTCACCTTTCGTTTGGGTTTGTTCCGCTTCCGCTGGCCCATCATCAGAGGTGGAACAGGGCGCTACGCACCATCACCACTTTACCTTAGCGAACGTTTAATAATTGATGGGCACTTACGGCTTAAAACACACGTGTTCTACTGTTTCTTGTTCGAACGATTTAGCTAGACGAGTTTTGTCCACTTTCCCTTTCCCTGAAAGTCGCAGTCGCAAGCATGCAAATACAAGCGGTGAGTGATACTAACTAACGTTAAAAAAAAACTTGTGTAAGATTGAAGGCAAAGGCGAAACTATAGCTTTAACTACTAGCAGTTTGCATCTTTAGCGTTCTTTAGCACCACGCTATGGTGAACGAGGAAAACAGAAAAGATAAAAATTAAGTGCGGCAGTTAAATAATCAAGTAAAAGCTCCAATTTGCTTTCGGACAAACTTTCGGACCATTAGTTATCATTAAATTTGGGAAGCGAGTTGGTTGACAATTGGGCAGGAATAACCATCATCCTCTACTTACGGTTGATTGCATAAAAACGCGTGTTAATATTGGTAAAGTTTAATAGAAGAGCAAGGGGAAAGAAAGTTAAGAAAAGAATACACAAACATTTCCCGACAATGCAATACAGTTCATAATCCTTTCACATGTTTAACTAATAAGACAACTGACTAGAGCAAATAAAAATGGAAAAAAGGAAAACAGAGCAAAGCTGCACTGGACAAAGTGTTGCAAAAGTAGCAAAATGAGAATGAGAAAAACATTTAAAACATGCAATTTGCACTAGCACTGCACCGTTGAAAGTCAAACTGCACCATTCAAAAGGGATTAGAAAATAGTAAGAAAGCAAATATAAGCATAAACATGGAAACGAGGATGGCAAACAAACAAAGTTGAATTAAATAATAGAGAAAAACAAAAAAAGGACCGAACCAAACAGGTTAAGGTAGCATGAACATAGAACACCAAAACAGAAAGCAAAACTAAATATAACAAAGAGCAGGTAAGTGCTTCAGTCTACAGAAAAACAGTGAATGAAAAATCAGTAAGTCAACTATCTGTGTTGTATAATTTTGTGGTTTTTTGTTTAGTAAATGAAAAAAAAAAATCAAAAACACATTGAATAATTTCAACTCAACAATCATCCATCAGCCAAATCAAGCTTGAACGATTGAAAAGTGCAGAAGCATTTGCTTTTCAAACCGAATTGCTTAAGAACGGAGGGCTTTGGTGCTTTGTTTCTGTTTAGCCTATTAATTGTAAGTCACTGTAAATATGAGAAATAACAGAACAAATACAAAACGAAAAAGCAGTGAAAGCACACGAAGAGCAACACTCATACAAACGCATTTAAGGCAACCGAGAGTGAAATGGAAACACATTGATGGAGTAAAACAGATCAAATTATCGTGAAGCTCAGTCAAAGTTAAGGTACATCAATTGCATTTAAATTGGACACAAATTGAAGCGATTATCACGACTGAAAAGCATATCCTACAATTTCTTCGGTCAACGGTCGTGTATGAGGTGAGATGAAGACGAGGAGCAAAATGGGAACTACGTGTGCAATTACAAGACCCCATTCGGTTTTAAAATTTGTATAAAATAAGCAGCACTACACTATACCTACATTAACGAACTGTTCCCAAAAATTCACTTTCCTGTCTCGGTTAGTTTGTTTTACTTGCATTAGAACAGGAACACGCCAAGCGTTTTCCTTTCGTTTCGTTGTTATCCATTTTTGTACTATACTTAACTTCAAACTCCATCACTCAACTTCCCTCACACTCTGTACCTATGGAAGGGCCGCTTTCGTAGCGTCATGTTGGAAATGGAAAGCGTATGTCGATCCCTCCACAGAAGATATGGACCTTTTCCACTACTCTCTATCAAGTTATGATAACACAACATAATCTATTGTGCATGCTGACTTGCATACCGTAATCTCCGGTTTAGATTGATCTTTGTTTTCACGATCACTAGGCTGCAAGGCTAGAAGAAAAACATGAAGAGCGAGATAGAGATAGAAAGACAACCACAAAGACACACGTGCAAGGCAGATAAAGGAGAAGACCGCAGAAACAACACAACAAAGATAAAGTGAAACAACAACAAGCAAAAAACAAAACAAAAAAAAAAACAACAAAAAAGAACATTACAACAATTTTAACAATTTCAACAATAAAACACTTTAAAAATGAGATATGATAACGCCTTACTATACACCGAAAAAAGATCCGAAATCTTAGTTCCAACATTTGTCCTTCCGTGTATCGTGTCGCTTTAACAAATATATGCAAATATTCGAGGGTTTGCGTGTTTCTATTTTTTAAATTCTAATTCCTTATGTCCTTTCCGCATAAAAAAGGGTTTTATAGTAAAGCGTTGATAACCTTGGGAGACCTTGAAAAAATACATCCAAGACATTTCCGTTGCTGCGTTTTTATTTAACCTCACAAGTTGACAAGATATTTTTTTGAGGCTGGGATAGGAAATGCCGGACGAGGAAATGTTTGTTTCCTTCTTTGGAAATCTTTTCCAATCTCTACTTTTAAGTTTCCTTTCTGTATTTCCTCTCCAATCCCGAAAATTCTTTTCCTTTCCTAGCCTCATTAGTAAAACATTGTTTAACCAAATGCAGTCTAACATGAATAATTTAGAAAGTAAATAAAACAAAATAACAAAATAAAACTAAAAAATCAATAAATGCATAAAAAAATAAACATATTGAAATAAATGAAAAAAAACAACAAAGGAATAAGTAATTAGCTTAAAAAAGAGTGAAAAAAATGAATTAAAAAAAAAAACAATAAAAAAAAATAAATAAAAAATAATAAACTAAGTACGATTTTAATTTCTTTATTCTGTTTTATTCTATATGGTGTATTTTTTTCAATTGTACTTATCGGGTGCTACAAACAATTCGCAGTTTTCGCCTGCTGCAACAAACTCCGAAACCGCTCACGGTCTCGCGCCGTCGTCTGCCAATCCGTTATCCCGGCCTTGATGGCGGACGCCTCAATTCCAAATGTAGTCAAATGCCAAAAGTAAAGCCAATTTTTTTTTTCAAATGTAGTTAGCAATATTACATGCAATGAACAACTTTACGTAGAAAATACAAAGCTCAAGAAAATAACGAAGGTAAGTACGTCAGTGGAACGCAGCCGATTCGATGGTAAACGCAATGATTTGACAGATTTACAGTTTTACAACTGTCATAATCGTGCTTCGTGTGTATTCGCCCTTAATATACAATCATTCATCATACATCATATTACTTCAGCTTGGCCGTTATTACTGAACTAAAAAAAATATCATATTATATTTAATCAACAATCATCTATCAATCATTTGTGTAATTTAAACAGTAAATTGATGCTCTAGCTCAACCAAAAATCGACAAAGACTCGAAAAATCCTGGCACAAAAAAAGAGGAAATGTCGAGTATTTGATGAGGTCTAAGCTCTGATGCATTCTTCAAAAACATCGCGTTATGAGGTCTAGCTTCCGTCGCTGCTAGTTTCTTCCTCTTCAGTCAGATCTCGTCGTTTGACCGTGCACCAAAGCGTGTCGTACCTGATCGTATCGCTGGATCAGATTGGCGAGGCGTCTTCAGAGTCACTAATCGTTTCCGGTGTCACAGACATGTGTAACGAACTGGTTGTAGCTGCACAAAACAATCACTTTTCTGCTCGACAAATTGAAGATCCAAAAAGAATGATGTCCATGGCGATCAACCTTGTTGGTCTACACACTAACACTTATTGGTAGACAACATCTTGTCACTTCTTTCACCTTAATCGCTGCAGAGAAGCCTGCGAATATCTAAACTATCTAAAAAGCTCAGCCTTAGAACCGTTTCACTTTACCTTGTTGCACACATCGTATTTTCCTGCTACTAAAAATACCGTTTTTGACATTGATCGCGTCTAACAACCCGTGTAAAGCCCCTATCAAAATCAGGCTCGTGCCACTTCCGTCTCCGAGATGTGATAACAGTTTCGATCCGTTTGCCGATTTCTTCTTCGCGCGTCAAGGTCACCAACACAGCCATTTGGAACCAGAATCATAAGAGACAAAAAAATGCGAAAAGAAATGTAGCCTCTTTCTGGCACCGAATCAGAACAGGTTATTGCTTCAACGAAGCTCGATGCGGTATTACTATTTCCGGTGGGATGAGGGGGTGTCGTGGGTTTTGGTTGGCGAGCAAAAAAGGGCAACGTTTGCATAGAAGGCCGTATGGTGATACCATTTGTGGAGCAGTTTAAACAAACTGGCAGATAGTTCTCATCGCGTTCAACAAGGAATTCTATGAACAACGTTCGGGCCAACGTTCGGCATATTAAATATTCAAAAGTTAAGATAACAAAGTGCTAAATATGAGCAAAATTTAGAGCATTCAATGTTCAGGTTTTAGTGTTTTGCTAGCGTTTAATAGCTTGGCAACTGGTATTTCCAATTCAATAAACGCCAAAGGGAGTTAATTGAGCGATGAAATGCTTTTATTGTTAGCTATCGTGTTTCATGAGCACGATTTATTGCTGCAATTATTACTGCCGGTTGGATGATTACAACGAATTGCTTCGGGGTGTCCTAGTTACCGTTTCATAGCTCTTATCAAGTGCACATCAAGAGTGAATCGCTTAATAAAGCTGGAAACGCTCAATAAATATTGCGTGAAATGAATGTATTTTCTTACAAAACATGCTTTGCTTTAATGTTTGCCCCAGCAAAGGAGCAAACGTTTGTCATTTTAGTTGAATTCCTTGGCTGCCATCTTACCTTGACTAGCAGCCGTACCACCTTTGCACCTTCTCGGCTGACGCTGGGCGGCCACTCGACAGAACGCTCACGCATCTCATCGTCATCACGATCCGTGCAGCGATTGCACTTTGCCCCCGTGTCGGCTGAGCGAAGAAAAACCTTGCCGACCGACCGGTGTCTGCACCGACCGCCGAAACGACTATAAATATTAATTAACCAATACACACAGTCGGTTCCGTTGACGCCCTTGCTGCAGCCTCGGAACCTCCGCCAAGACGCTTCGGAGACGCTTTGGAGCTTCAAACGCATCCAACAAAAGCACACAACAGTCCTTCGGAAAGGTCCACCTTAGCGCCCCATTTCGGGCAGGGGTTTTGTAGCAAAGTGGAGCAACAAACTGGCCAAAAGTATCATTACGGAAAGGCATGATTGGTCACCGGGGGGGGGGGGGGGGGAGTGAGATTGTGTAATCAATTGTGCTTTTGATGGAGAAAGAAGGTGTAGAAGTCGAGCATATTCGAATCGATCGCCACCACCACAGCGACTGTGCCGTTAGAGAATGGTAGAAACGCTCTTGGAAACTGTTGAGACTATCTTGGTTGAAGGACTGAGGTGTTTGGGCGGGTTCGGAAAACGTTGTCACTGACCTTGAGGAGGGGTGGAATGGAAATCCGTTTTTCCACAAACACTCTTCCAAGAGGCGTTGGGCTCTCCGTTCACCTGCCCGTGCCCCACATTATTGATCTCGATTGAGCGTGTGAAGGTATAGATAAGGCATACAGTAGTCAAACGCACGTGAGTGTGCACCGAACGAGTTTGATTGCTTTTATTTTATGAGCGGCTTTACAGTATGACATATTGCTGGCAATAAACAAAGATTGCGAACGCGGCGTTATGTTAAAGTAGGCTGGAATTGAATCAAATTTGCTATTCGTTCAATTGGATTGCATCTATATAAGGTTCAAAACTATCGTTTTTGGTACATATTAGATTTAATGAGACGTTTTTCTGGCAACAAGGAGATTGTCACTAAGGGTTTAAAAAATTAGCAAAAAAGGATATGTGATTTCAAAAATAATTATTTTTACGAATTGGGTGTATCGTTTTACACATACAATCTTAATGATTAATTTATAAAAAAAACCTCTTTTAGCTCTTTCAGCGCCCATGTGTTATGCAGTAATATGAAGTATATAATTGCTATAAAAGGTTTATTTAATGATTAAATACATTTATTTCTGCTCTACCTGTAGCACCAGTTGCACAAGTCTTTTTTTTTTACTTTTAAAACCCCATCTATTTATATACCCAATTTTTGCTACCACTAAACAAAGATCTTATTAAACCTATAAAAACCATCGCTTTTGATAAAGATGATTGAGTAGCAGCTTTGTGCCATTTTGTGCCTTACAATACATTCTTTCTAGGCGTCGAATCAAATCATGAAATAGCTCACCGACCATTGAATTTAGGCTGCCTTTTGAATATCCTAAAATCGAGCTCTAATATTCAAAACGTTATTTCACAATCGTCTCACGCCCGGTGGCTTCCGTTTGGTGTGGCGCTGTACGAAATCGTTCGCCGGCTAAAGACGTTCGGTCAATGGCATCCTTGAGATTGGTTTCCATTCAATTTGATCCACCCGACCCCTTCTCTCTCTCTCTCTCTCTCTCTCTCTGCCAGGGAAAACCCAGACCAATTGAAGGGTCCAGGCGCGGGATGACGTCACGCGCACCTCATCATCGTGATCGTTGCAAAGTTCGCAGCCCAGATCGAATTGAGCGGCGTAACGAATCGAGCTACGGTGGGCTTAATTAATTCTACCGAACATTACCGGGACGCAGACACCTGCGGAAGCGCAAGAAAGATTCTGCGCGCGTCTCGCCCGGGGCGGAAGAAAACATCCCTAACGAGCGGGCTAATTTCTACCCTTTCCATCCTCCCCCAGTAATTATCCCACCTGGCACCGGTGGTCGTCGTTTGTGTAAAGCTCTTCCTGGGCTGTGTGCAGTCTCCCCTGGTGCCGACTAACCTACCACGGACCGGGGGTAGAACGCTGTAATAAAACGCTGACCTAGTGCTAACCATATGTGCCACCCCATTCCATTCCCTCCGATTGTCATACGATCGCACCGCGGTCTTGGCGCAGTGCGTCTATGGAGTGGTCTTTTTCCTCTTTCCACTTCTCCCCTCTTTTCACCCCTAGGTGGTTGCTTAGGGGTGGCATGTTGGGCTGGAATGCAATGCTTACCCGCCCGACCGCCAACGATGGCCTAGTTTGACGGTGGACACCGTTTGCTTGTTTGTTGTTGATACCTTCGTTTCGTATGCACCTGATCGACTGGGATAGTTGGGTGGGTATTCATGGAACTGCTTTAAGGAACGGTTTTGCTGATGGTACAGAAAATCAGTTGCTCGGGATCGATGTGAATCGATTCGAGCGCCTCTACTGCGAGAGTTTACATGTGTGAGCGCGAGCAAGAAGACGGTTGGGGACGACACGTTGTGATAATGTTGACTGATAAGTGAATAGAAAGGTCGCTTATGAAAAGAAAAAAAATAGTTGTAGTTGCCAGTAAAAGAATGTAAACCGAGCTACTTAAACAACGTCCATAAACATATGTTTGACGAGTTAATGTTTTTAAAACTTTTTTTTTTAATTGTTTTCTGTTAAATTTTATTAATTAAAAAGAAACCGGAAATTAATTTCAATGAAACATGTACTTTGAAATATCCTCTTTTGATGTATGAAAAAATTCGATGTCTCAGCGTTTGATAGAGAATCAAAACATACATCTGACGCAGACTTATGTAAAAGAGAATGGAAACTCAATAATAATGCACATAGTATTACTTTATTGTATACCATACAATATCTACGAAAATACTTTTAAATCAAATAAGTTTCAATTTAATTTTTGCCAATACATTTTTATTGGTGATCTCTAAAACTTGTGAAACAGTTGATGCTTTTTTTATGAAACTGATGAGCTCATCCAATCTTTTGAGCTTATTATTTTTAATCAGTCAATATGGCCAGGCCGTATTGCTTATTTGAGCTTATTTTAAAACATGATAAACATAAATATGATATACAATTATTTACTGTATGATTTTGGTTTTAATATTCAATATCATTAAATCTCAATATCTTTAACGAACTTTTCAAACAATAATTTTACTAGTGTTTGTGTGTCTTAGGTGGTCTGCGGGACTGATTAAGCAGAAAGCGGTGCTGGAGTGACGTTAGGCACGATCAGCATATACCTTTGATCGCCCGCTTGACTAATGGCTGTTAGACCAACAATGGACCAACACAGCTAAACCAGACAACCCTTCACACTACATCCACAACTCTCTGCGCGAAGGACAACGCTGAACTTGGACTACGAGTACTACGCGCTTTATCTCAGCAACAAGCTCTCCTCTCCCACTCTCGCTTCGCAAGCTTTCGCTTCGGCATCTTCGCGCGCCCGCCGAAGATCATCCAATCGCATACCTTTCTATTGGAACCAACGCGTTGCGTCCACGTGTTTGTGTGCGCATGTGTTTGCGCACCCGGGAGGGGGAGTACGGTGAGTTGAAAGACTCGCGAAAGCTTTTGTCACATTGTGTCAGCCACACATTTGCCACCCGGACGGTCGGTTGTGTGCGTTTGGAAGGAATCTGTGCATGGCAGCCCCAGCAGCAAGGCATTGATCGTGTATCTGTCGCAAGATCAGTGACTGTGCACTGTTACCGCATCCGCCTCGTGTGTGTGAGTGTGTTTGTGGCGTGCGTGCCACATGGAGCGAGTGAGAGGGAAACTGCCGAAAATTTTCCGTGTGACTAGTGGGTAGGTCCATTTGTTGACTATATTGTTTTTTTTTTGGTCGACGAAGTAGGCCCACCCGAAGGAACTGCGGACGGTGTACGGTGACGATCAGTTGCTGGTGCTTTGCCGTGTGGGACGGTCGCGAGTCGCAGTTTTTTGCTGAAAGTTCCGTTACAATTTGGGCATGCGTTCTTCCGTTGGTTAGCTGGGTGGATTTTGTGTTTTCAAGAAAAGAGAAAAGCCAGCAAAACTGACAGCGTTGGCAGGCTGTCAGGGCATCCGGAGTTCCAGGATTCTTTGAGAAACTCTCAAAAAGGATGTCCAGCTTAGGTACAGTGTAAATTGAGTGGATTTTATGGAACAAAACCTAGGCAACAGCGTGTGTTGAAGCAATCTATAGGCAACCTATATGACACCCAAGATTATCAGTGTACGTGTGTTCTCTCGCTTCGATCGAGCGATTGCGGGTTCGTTGTCGATCCTACCCTGCAACGAAATCTTCTAAAGCTGGTGCGCCAGTTTTGGAGTTTCCTATTCTTCTTTTGGAGCGCAAAGAAGAGCAAAAGTGAGGCCCCTCAAGTTTCGGGGGTTCTTACGTGTAAAGAACCTCATCCTAATTCGAGAAGCCACACCACAACACACCTTTTGCGCTGAGCTTGCGCGGAAAGTTCGCACAAAAGCACCGCAAACTTCAACAGCAGGAAAATGAGCGTCGCGGACAACTTTACCGACTTTTACTCCGGCACTTCGTACGTCTTCCACATGGCGGTGGAGGAGTACAATGCGGAGCGCAACTGGACCGGCCTCATCGATCGCTACTGGCTAATCGTGGAGGAGCTGATCGCTGGTAAGTGACCGCCAACGGCATACGGGAGTAGCTGGTGGAGGTAGTAGAAGTAGTAATTATCAATCCGACCTTCCTCTCGCAACGGGTCCTGCTTTGCTGTGGCCACCCTCCTTTGGGGCAGCTTTGGCTGGTGTGAAGCATTAGGTGGGTGAAGAGAGGCAAATTATAGTGTTTGGAATCAAACGGAGTGGGAGGCTGTATGAAAAAGGGACCGGCGAAGGCTACCACCTTCCTATCTTACTTCTTTCCACGCCGAGCTCAACGGTGGCATTGCACTTTGAACTTCGATTAATGGCGCTGAAGCATTCGCATTCGAGGACCGAACATCGAACTGTTACTGTTGTTTTCTACATTCCACGTCGACTGAACGTCGATTTATTTCAAATGATCGAGAATGTAAAATAAGCCACAAGCGCAGGGGTACCCTCGTAAACACGCAAACAGGAACTCTCTTCGCCCAGAGAACCAGTTTTGTGATTTTTTTTCGGATGCGATGAACTGCTGAATATTTTATCATACCGTATGCGCGATGGGAGAGAAATGCAAAAGAAGGTTAATTTTATTCTGATTTCAGGGTTCGCACGTGACATCAAACCGTCGGTCGCTATCGAAAGAGCTTTATCTTGTCTTATTAGCCTTCCCCAAGATTTCTTTCTCCTTCAAAGCTAAACCACTTTCAAGTACATTTTTCTTCAAGCAGCTAAACTTGACCTCCATTCGGTACGGTATCGATTGAAAACACCCCTAGAACACACCGGACGTGTAACCTTAGCTGAAGAAAATACATCAAAAATCAGCATCCAATTGTGTCCTTGTGCCAATAAAACATACACGGAACCAAAACGGCGTAGCAAAACCGGCACCAAAGGAGCCGCTGGCGCGAGTGATTAGAAATCGTAAAAACGCTCCGGAGGTCGATCTTGTACGGCGGAACTGCGAACCAAGCGTGCGTTCGTTCTTTGCCAAAGCCTTCAGCGGCATCGATGCGTTAAAGTAGCTTTACAACTCACTAGAAACAGTATGGAGGGGTACCATACCGACTGATTGTTTCGTTTGTGGAGATCTCGCTAAAGATCACTTTTGCAGAAGATCGTCCAAACAACTTCCTGTTAAGAGATTCACTTTTTTAGTGCTCGTGTACTGTAAAGATGAGCAGACATCAGGTGTCTTGTGTACTAGTGCGTAGGTTCGTATAATTACCCATCACAAAGCGTCATTAGTGTAGGCTAATACGGGGCAATTAGCTTGCAATTATTTTACGGGAAATAATAATCCTGTTAAGTGATGGTAGTTTTTGACCGTTCAATCGCGTTTTTCTTAGGTTTTGAACGTTTTGTACAAATCTTATATTATTTTGACAAGAATTAACAATTTGAATACTTCTTCAAATTAGACTGCGCTTTTTTACTTTTTATGTTCTTCTTATTTTTATTGTTCTTATTTTTCTTCTGCTTGTTTTTCTTTTATTTTTCTACTTATTCTTTTTTTGCCTCTTTCCTTGCTTGCATAAATAAACAATAAATGTACTTTTTCTTGCATTTATCCGAAGTCCTCAGCTTCTTCCATTGAATAGCCGCTTCTGTAAAGTATGTAAAATTTAATATTACAATTAAACGTTTGCGTTAATGCAAATTAGCTGTTTAGGTAGGAAATGAAGAAGAAAATTCTAATAAATATAACGTAATATTAATCTACAACATTGAATTTCTAAAGGTAATTTTAAATAATACATGCACTAAAATTGTTTTGAAGATTTTATTATTATTCTTTTTATCATTAAAGTGATCTTTTCCAACAACTAACAACTTTTAACTAATTATCCATGTAATGGGTGGCTTGTCGTTAGATTACTCTTACAAGTCACAATGCTGTTAGCATCCCATACAACAACAATGGTTTATCCAAACCTGTACCAAATAGGAGCCCTAAAATGTATCTTACAAAGTGCTGATCATACCAATCGCTCCGAATTATAATATATGTTAATCGCGATGAATCAAACACAGCGCGCTTTAATTATAATCGCAGTCTGTGAACCAATCATCAACCTGCTCTGATTCAAATAACGAGCAGGCTGATGCAACTGTTGTTTACACCATACCGTCTGCAAGCATGCATCCTTTGCATAGTGAACAGGCCAACATCAGCAAAGAGCCGCAATCGCCCAGATGCAACCGCCCGTACCGTTCATCACACATCAGCTGGCCCAACACTGGCCTAAGGCAATCGACTAAAAGGCAATTTATTGCCAATAACGCGCAGCGCAGCGCACCAGGAAGCGAACCAAGACGGACGATCGTTCGCGCCAGCTTCCAACGCACATTTCGGACAGTTATCTCACGCGGGTCGACCTTCACCCAGAAAAGCAAGTCAAACTTCCCCTACAGCACGCCACGCTCTCGCGCACACGGGCAGGCTCTGCGATGCAAGGGAGACCGGTGTTGCGTGTTGTGGCGCTGGCCTGTTGCGACTGCTCCATGCGTTACAGCACACGGTTCGGTTTGGTCGCTTTGCGTTCGGCTAGGGGAAGCAGCCCGCCACGCCAAAGATGTGGTTTTATAATTTGTTTTTAACTCCCTTTTTCTTTCCCTCTAACTTAGCCCTCGTCGATATCGGTGCACGGCGGCCGAGTCCCCCGATCGTGTTTAACGGCGGGAAATGGGGCGGGAAACGGGTGTCAGCACGTCGGTCTACTGCAAGTGGGGGCGTTGCGAAGCAAATGTTGCTGTATGGGCAGGTTTTCTTTCATCCCTTTCTTTCAACCAGCAACTTGATCTTCGAACAACAATCAAGAAGTGTAGCAAAATCAATCTAAAACATCAAACATCGAAAAAAATGAGAACAATGTACAAAAAGGGCACAAAGCGTTTGTATTGGCCTGATTGACTGTGTGTATTTATTCGGCGGGCGATTGCATACGGGGCAAAAACCCAGCGTGATGTAAGCAACGACGATCAAAATGCAACTGCGGCAAATATATGCATACCGCACAGTATGGTACCATGCAGACCTGTTCATATTAGTTATAAAAGGACCAAAGGGCGCAAACAACGAAACGTCGCGGGAACTTCCCTTTCTGGTCGAAAAGTGGGAATCAAAATTGGACAAGGTGAAGATGAGAGCGTTTTCAGCGTGTTCAGACCCAGATAAGGGCGTGCGTGTGCTCGTTTCGAAATGTGTTGCTGTTGTAACTGACACCGACAACAACAAATGAGTTGTTTCAGGCTCTCTTGGGGTAAATATTTAAATAATGTGCCCATTTGGTCTTTTTCTGCTGTAAAAAAAACACTAGCAGAAAGGGTGCAAGAGTGAAATTGGAAAATATGTGATGCACTGCAGACTCGATTTAAGCACCTTCGAGTCCTTGTTGCTTAAGAGCCAAACACCCAACGAATGAAGCAAATTGTACATTTAAATACCACTTCCGCTGTGAGGGGCAGAAAGGTTGCAGACTGTCGTCATCTGTTTCTCCTTCCCATTGCAAGAGGATGGCGATGATGATGATGGTAATGAGCTACGCCTAACGGCACCGGCCGTCTGTCTCTTCAGAAACCATTACCGTTGCCATTGAACTTATGATAATGAACTTTGCTTTTGGTTGCATTTCAACACTGCAGTTTGTACAGAAGAGGAATTGAGTGATTGAAATCAGTGTTCTGCAACGCGCTCAATTTTATCATCTTTAAGACTTAGCCTTTTTCTTATTGCCATTTATTTCTCTTAGTAATCAAATTATTTATTGTTCAAAATAAAAAAATTCAACATAATTTTGTTAAAATTTTTGCATTCAAACGTCCCTTGTTAAAATGGCATATGCTAACATACACTTTTTCTTTTCTATGTCATTCGATTTTTTTCAGTTGATTGCCCAAAATGATACGATTGTGTAACGACCAGTACTGCAGCCTATATTTTTTGGCAAATGACGCACGCTGCTAATACACCTAAGCGACGTGTCCCTTCTTTCTAAGTGGGACAGTCTAAAAACTCGTTCACTTTCTCCTCTACTCTAATGGAATGCCTGGGATGCAAGGGATATCATATTTAAAACAAAAGCACGTTTCTAAAACCTGTAGGCGTGTTGCTCTGGTTTTTGTTTTTGTGTGTCCCTCAAAAATCACTTCTTATGACGATTGTCCCTCATGAAACAAAAGCTAGATACCCTGCAGAAATGTTAGAGAAAAAAAAACCAAAATCCATCAACCAGTAGGACTGGTCAGTCGCATGATCTCGATTGAACAACCAACTAAAACCACAAACGGGTGAAACGTAATCACGATCCGCGCACAGCCGTTTTTTCTCACCAGCCTTTCAGAAGAGAGAAAGAAGAAACGGTGAAGCAGAAAACGCCATCTCAGCCAATTGTGCAATTAGATGAACCCCCCAGACGGCATACCGTACGCATGCGTGTAGCATTTTGAATGTGCAAGCCTCCGAGAGCGGGCGCCTTGAACCCATCGAGGGCTCGTTTTTGGCAGACCGCACTGACCTTCAATTGCTGCATCGAGCTGCACTTGAAGCTGTGGCCATCTTTCAGCACTTATTGTGGGCAATTGTACGTACGTAGCCCACCTTGCGAGCTTAATTTGTTCATGACCGTTAGACGCACCAAGATGCTGCGCGTTGCGCAGTACGACCCCGTGCTCCGTCCGACGTTCGTTGCTAACACGCGCGTTGAAGTCTTTCGTGCGACCGTTCGTCTCTCGCACGCAGCCGTCGATCAAATTGCGCAACGCCGGGCTCGGACGCATGGCCGCTGGCGATGGCGCACTACGCTGCTCTTCGTGTTTACTCTCCCTCTCTTTCTCTCTCCTTCATCCATTAAGCATAACTAGCGACCAGCTGGTGGAGTGAATGAATGAAAGTAAAATTGATCTTCCACCGATTACGAGCAGTTTCGGCGACGGAATGTGCCGTTGGTGTGTTTAGGCTCCGGAGCGAGACGCTAGACACTCACACACACACACTTCGGCACACTGTTAAAGCGCTGTGGTGCAAAAGGCCCTGCAAACAGTCAGGTCGCATGCACTAAGGGCGGTGAACATGATGATATTGCACTTGAATTTGAAATACCGGCATTGTGGCAGGAAGAGACAAGAGCATGAAAATATTTAACGGTGTGTAATGAGCAAACACACACTTACCGACAATCCGGTTTTTGCGCCTTGTGGTTGATACGCTCGGCGGGAGGGAGGGGCAGAAAACAGGCGAAAGACGGCTTTAATGCACAGCCGGTACTCACTCTCGGTTTCATGATCATTACCACCGCACATTGCCGGGGCTGGGTCAATTACGCGTATGGTTCCAATTGCTGCTCCATGCGGTTTGGCCGGTTGATGGGACTGTGCGCGCGTGTGGGGATAGGTTAAATGACGTTGATCAACACGCGGTACTTGAGCCGGTAAATGCGTACGAGCACGTGGTTGTGTGCGGTTCAGTGTTTGTAGCTGATCGCTTCCTGTTCGGCGGGTGTGCTGCTGCTGAAAATGCAGGTTGGAAGCTTCCCGATGGCTTAGCACAGTGCCAATATGGATTGATGATAAGATGAAGCAAATTTGCAATGCACATAAAAAGTAGAAATCGAAGTACTTTTAGAGGTATTTTAATAATGTTTTATTCATGAATTTGGTATCTTGTATGAATTTTGAAATGTTCTTTTCTTAACGTTTCGTTTGTTTGTAAGATATATGATCTTGTTGTTTAAAAACTATTAAAAATATTGCAAAATGTGCTACATTATCTGATTGATGCTTCAAATGTATTTAACCTAGAATATTTTATGTACAAAAAATGAATTATCTGGTTGATTATAGTTAAGTGTAAATTAAGATGTGGTATTAAAATAATAATTATTGTAAATTATAATTGCTGTAAATATTGTTGTTAATTATTTTAAATTTAAAATTGTACATTGTAGTGTTCCATGTAAGGTTAAAAATTGTCTATGAATAGATTAATACAGCACATTACACACATAGCTTATGCTAAATAATTTTTTTAAAAATTATAAAATTATAAAAAATATTTCAAATCCATTAAAAGTACCTTTCTAAGGCCCGTCGCCGGTTCGAATCTCATTCGGACCACTGCCGGCCTCCCATACGCAGGATTGTGACTATCTTGCTATGGGTACACTTAATCACAACCACCCCCCATACGCAGGATTTACAATCTTGATATGGACGGGTACACTAAGTCACACAATACGGCCTGGCCGTCACTAACAGAATAAAAAAAAAAAAAAATAAATGTACCTTTCTAACAAGCAAAGTTCAGTTCAAATAGAAATAAACTTTTTAATTCTTATTACAAACATAAAATGCTTCTAGTTGCCATTGCTATTGATTCGTCGCGTATCATCCAAAATTTAACGCCAAAAAAAATCAATTGAAACTTGGTGTCAAAACTATTTGACCATCTAATTTGCATGTTTGCCTTTCGATATACAAAAATAAATATTCACCGAGGTTACGTGAGAAGATGATTCCCAGTCATGTAGTTGAACACTCCAATATATGTTTAAGTTATTGATGATTATTCAAACTGATGAATAAAAACATCAAACAAACGTTTGCTGCTTATCACGAATAGTTTGAAAACAACACCTTAGAAAATCATTTTTATCTCGAAGAAACGGCCAGGTGTAGGAATTAAAACTTGATGGTCTTCTTATTAAGAAAACATATTCGTGCATACTTTATGAAGGTAGCCCTAATTAAGCCGATAAGCTCACGATAGCACCCCAGATATTACTTCGTCTTAGTGTCATGAAATGCTCTAAGATAGCTTCTTAGAAACTCAGTACTAGCATTAACTGGTCGCCGTGTCTAAATTATCTTCTCTTGGAAATCGCAATGGAGAGGCAATCCGATTACTTCCCTGGAAACTGCAAGAGCTGCATGGAGTGATAAAGGCGTTGCACTAGCAAACGTCATCATTGAAGCTTGCCGACACAAATAGCAGACTGAGTTGGGCAGTAAATCATGACCTACTCAATAAGCTATGATTGATTTCAAGAAGGTGAACCTGTGCGGTTGAATAGAATTAGCTTCTTTAAGCCTATTTAAGGGGTTTGAGTATCAGTTCCAACTCTTGTAGTTTTCAAACCACAATTATAATACAAGCTGCCTCTACACAAATCCGATTTTCATCACTATAACAGCATTAAGCAAATGTTAATCGGTTTATGATACATTAATTTACTGCCGTCAATTGCACGCTAGTAAACACCGAGCACTTCAGCCACCGTAAATCACTTTAGACCCAACCGTTTTGAACCGTTTCTATGCAGCAGTGGCTATACGACCGAACGCTCAACCGTCCACTAAACACTGCTCGTTGCGAAATAGTTTGCTAAAACATTGGTTTCACATTTAACCAGATAGCGTCCGCTGGAGCACTCACTCTTTGGAGCACTTCGGGGTGACCGCCGGTACATTGGATTAGCATAAGTGGAGCGCAGTGCATTCTGCCCGGCTCCGACTCGGTGCCGCTCAGAAATGCGTTCAACCGGAATCGTGGTTATGTTTTCTATTTTCCGCTCGATCGCTCCGGACCACTCACGTGGTAAGCGTGGTAATGAAGTTAACTGTGATCGCTGGAACGCACTTGAGCATGGTGTACATTCGAGCCCAAGTTCAAGCCCAAACCAGCAGCCCAAGCGCAAGGGTAGAAAGCTTGCGAAAGCTTCTACACGCGGCCCATGGTTTGTTTTGGTTCTTGAGCGGTATCTGGAGCAAGGAAAGCCTGCACGACGGTTTTCCATTGCGTGTTCAGTAGCCGGCGCCGGTCATGTGCGGCGATTGACGCGGGCGTGCACCTGTGTTACGCAATGCGTTCCGGTGAAGATGGTCAGAACTTTTCTGTGGTAGGAGTGCAGTCGGTTCTAGTGGAGGTGGTTAGAAGAACCTCTCGCAGCTCGGTCGGAAGGAGACCGATAAGTTTTTCCACTCACTATAATAAGTTCTTACGCACCGTGAGCCAAGGAACCAGTGCACAGTTCTTGGTGGAAGCGTAAACAACCTGGTGATCGTGAAGTAGAAAGAAACGGGTGGTTTCTTCGTTGTGGCGTTGTGTGCTTTACAAAACCGATATGGCTTCAGCGGCGCACGTGATTGCGTCTTCGGCAGAGCTGTACACTCCGGTAGAGATGATCAAGTCCGAGGTGCTGCTCACGATGGATGACTACACGCGGGGTGCTTCCATCTCGGCGCTGATTGCTCACTGGTGGCGCGCACTGGTGGAACTGATTGCCGGTTGGTATCCGCGCGTTTCGTGTATTTGTGTGGCTGTGTGTGTGCGTGTTGTGACGGTGCGAAAGGGTCACAAAGTTGATGGGCTCGACCGACGTCACGTAGTCCTCGATGCGATTGTCCGGGAATGATTAATGGTCGGGGGGAGTTAGGTGAAGGACACAGGCTAGACCGATGCTGGTTGCAGGTGTGAAGATCAACGGTGAATAGAAGGGTTTGCCAAGAGAAACCAGTTGTTAGTGGCCGTCGCTTGAACAAACTTCAGAAGAACAAGGTTTTGTGAGAGAAGTGCATATTGAAAAAAAAAAACATTTTGTTCGTTTTATTGGCGCTGTCGATGCTAGAGCCAAAGAATAGAGAACAGATGTTTTCACTAAAGGTGTGACAAGCTCTAAGGAATCCATAGCAATACGTAATGACATTTAAATGTGAACAGATTCTCTTAATTTTGGACGCTAAATAATCGGAACAGGCTCAAACCAATCATTCGTCAATGGAAACTTAGTTTTTGAAAGTCATTCTGGGATTAAATTGGATTATAGTTGTTGAAAATATTTTCTTCATTTTTAATATATTAGTTCTGAATCTAAAAAAAAATGGAGTCCAGGTCTCACTGGATTAAACAAGCTAGAAGAGGTCTACCAGGTTCACGTTTACTCAACGTCTAGGTGAACGAATCAGCTCTTTATTTTCTATGAGAAAATTTTAATTTATACATAGAGGATGGTTCAACTGTCCAAATATTTCACCATAAATTTCTTAAGAATATTCTTGAGAAATTTAGCCTTTTTGTTTTAATTTTACCTTTAAATGCAATACTTACAACAAGAGATCCATCCCATCTCCATCATTAGCGACCATATTTGAACTCGTAATCTCATCTGCATTTTCCATTTCCTCTCTCCACTCAGATCCCCGAGCGAAACATCTTCCCTTCATGGACAATCCACTGCCAACGCTTGGAATGATCATCTGCTACCTCCTGTGGGTTCTCCTGATCGGTCCGATGTACATGCGCGACCGGAAGCCGATGGACTTGCGCCGAGTAATCATCTTCTACAACCTGTTTCAGGTGCTCCTCAGTGGTTACATGTTCTACGAGGTGAGGAGGAAAAGCGCATGCAGCGCCGAGTTGTGGTGGTGTTAAGCTAATGTGTTTTAACTTTTCCTCTCGTTCCGCCGCAGCACCTGATGGCCGGTTGGCTGAGTGGTTACAGTCTGACGTGCCAAACGGTGGACTACAGTGACAGTCCCCTCTCGAGAAGGGTAAGCTTAACGGGAGTAAACTCCTGCCTGCCGAATTTGCATACAAAATTTCTTACATTTCCTTTCTACAATCCATTTTCCTTGGTTAGATGTTCAATCTGTGCTACGTGTACTACCTCTCGAAGCTGTCCGAGTTTGCCGACACGGTGTTCTTCGTGCTCCGCAAGAAGCAGTCACAAATTACCGACCTGCACGTCTATCATCACTCGCTGACACCGATCGAGGCGTGGATACTGACAAAGTTCATTGCCGGTAGGTAATCCCCGGGCGAAAACCCCCTGCAGAGAAAGAGAGAGAGAGAGAGAGAGAGAGAGAGAGAGAGAGAGAGAGCGATGCTATTGGCAGCACAATTTCCGGTCCATAATCCTGCCACCGAGCGACCGTAACCATTATTTATTATTTCCACCAATTGAATAATTGAAAATATTCCCTCACGCACGATTTAACCTGTGCAAGGGAATGAGATGAGATGGAAAATTGATTGTGAAACAACCGCCGAATATTGCTGTTTAGTTTCCGGCTGTCAGAGGCAATCAACGTCAACACCAGCCACAGCGGGGACGAGCGCCATCTGGGAGGGACGCCACGGCACGGAAAAGCAATTTGGAACATTCCGCGCCGTGGAAGTGCAGTAGAGCGAAAGTCTTTTGTGTATTCCCGGTCGAAGAACGTTTGGCTGATTTGTATTGCAGGCACCGTTTGTGCCACCTTCCGCTAATTAATCCCTCTCTCTCTCTCTATCTCTCTCACACACTCTCTGTCTACCTTTACTTCCTTTCCTAACAGGTGGTAATGCGACGCTGCCGAACGTGATTAACAACTTCGTCCATGTGCTGATGTACTTCTACTACATGCTGTCGGCGATGGGATATCGCGATATCTGGTGGAAAAAATACATGACGGAAGTTCAAATTGTAAGTAGCCCGGTTTTGCGTTTTTGGGGTGGTTGGGTTTGGGGTGTTGGATGCGAAAAAAAAATTTATTACCCTACTGGTGTGGGAAACATTACCCACTCTCCTGCTGTTTTTTTTTTCTTGGGGTTCGAAAGGAATTAGCTGTTGATTGTATGATTGGCGGGATAAAACAGATTTAATGCGCTCGTTTGATTCTCGGCTCTGGGTGTTTTTATTCCTTCATCTGCAAGGGAAGAAACAAGCCTTTCGGAAGGCGTGAAACGTCATGAAGATTTTCACCGGGGCGTGTTTATTACCACATTATAAAACTCCCTCGAGCGATATTAGGAGTAGGCTTGTTTCGTCTGCTAATCGGTGCTCTTTGTGGCAGGAGAGTTGTTTAATGGCAGGCGAAACGGTTTTGTTTTATTGCAGGTAGTTAATAATTCATTTGGTAATGAATTTGAAGTGATGTCACTAAATAAATTAGGAGAGAAGCATCGTCCCAAAGGAGAACTTTTCTCCTTCCTCGGTGGTCTAATAAAAGCTATTTAGGAGTTTGGTTTTCAAAACATACAACGTTACTGTTTTTTACTTTGTTTGGTATTTATGATTACACTGGAGTTGTAGAACATTTGTACAGCGATTTGTTCTTTCAATAATCCAATAAAAATTTTACTCATTAAGATTTTACTGTAGAATATTTTAGAACATCCTTAGAGTAGGTTGTTTATTGAACGTTTTTTATGCTTCATAAATGCATTTTTGTATGGACTTGGTTATGGGTTAGAAACAAACTGAATGGAGTTTAAAATACATGTCACCAAAAATTCTTGAAATGCTTCATTTAAAGTCAACTTTTTTTCGATTGGTTAGGCAAGATTGCAGATTTAAGTTAATCCCAAAGAAACTGCATGAAGTTTCTGCTTTTATAGATTTTGTTCTGACACAATTCTAACATATTTGGAGAGTCTGTCTGATTCTTTGAAATCTGTACAATTGCTGGTTGGACTGTTTCATTATAAAAATATAGTTTAAGTTAATTTGTTGCTAACATGGCTTCCTTTTCCTGTTTCCCTAAGTTATTAACTTATCAAAGGCCTTGGTTGGGTCATTACAAACAACGAATCGCAATACCGCCTTGAGATACTAAATTTATCGTATATTTTCAGATACAATTTATCATCTGCATTGCGCACTGCATCAACGCCCTCGTGACCGGCTGCCCGTTCCCGCGCTTCATCACCACGCTGCTCCTGATCAACGCTTCCATCTTTCTGGCCCTGTTCATGAACTTCTACATTGAAAGTTACAAACGCAAGTCGAAAACGGCCGCCGTCAAGGTTAGCGCGACCAGTGCGCCATCGATCGAACCTGCGCCGGCCGTGTCCGGTATGCAGGAGCTCCCGGTCGTAGCAGAAGCCGCGGTCATTAAATCAGCCCAATTGGACCAAAGTGCTCAAGAGGCGAAGGGTGATGCTCCGGCGGGTTTGTCAACGGAGGACATTAACAATAACAGCCACGTCGAGGTGTTGGAGACTGTGAAGAAACCGATCGTGGAAGATAAACACAGTGAAGCGGTCGATGGCGAACAAGAGCTAGAGACGGAGACTGCCAAGGATGTGTTCACCGAAGCCAAGCAGCAACAGGAGCCGGCTAGTGGACTAAGGCAACGAATAGTACTGGAGCAGGGCGATGAAATGCGAACGGGGTCAACGCAAACGGCGGTGGAGCTCGTGAGCGGTTGAGCTGAGCCGTCGGACGTCTTACCGCTCCATTAGGCGTGAGTGGGGGGGGGGGGGAAGGAAAGGGATGAAAAGCCCCCTTGTGCTTCTGTAAATGCGTGCAAATGTGTGTGTGAGAGATAGTTTGAATGTATGCGTGTGTAGGTGTGTGAGTGTAAGTGGCATTTTCTGTTCTATAAAAAAACAACACACAATCTAGCAAGTCGCAACGTAGAAGATAGTGTTCACCACAAGTTAGTCAGTCTTGAATGAAGCAACGAACCAGGAGCAAGGTTATAGGCGGGATTCCAAACGGCGGGAAGGCGGAAATCCCATTCATTTTAAGGAACGTGTATAGATATTAGCCGCAAGAAATGGGCAAATGTGCATAAAACGCGTCACGCCATGTCACGGACTGAAGTGGGAAGGTTCCCTCGAGGAGTCCCAAACTGTCGAGGATGCGTTACCAGAATGAGATTAGGCGTAAGCGAACCGTGTTTGTGTGAGCGAGACAATACAAATGATTAAATGCAGTAACACATTAACAATTGCGTCACGTTCTTGTACTTGTTTGGATTAATGCGGGAAGTATGGAGCGTACTTAAAAGCGCTCCCTCTCTTTAAGGTTAAATCAGTCTGATTGAGCAGCTTTTGTTCCAGCACGAACGTGTTCCGAAACGAGGTAAAAACGGAAACTCTTTTCCTGCTTTTTATTTTTCTTCTATTATTCTTCTTACTCTTCCGTATCCCAACCGATGATTCGAACCGATGGGTTAGGACATGCTGAGCGAGAGTCTAGTCTGAAGTGTTTTGTGCCCGGCCTGGACCCATTACCAACGGTCCCATTTCTTCCATCATTCATTCACACAATGCCCCCACCGACACAAAGGTGAGGCAGTTTTAGCAATCGTGTTTTTCACTCTCCCTCTCCGTGTGCTGCAGTTTTGGGGTTAAAGTTGTGTTGAAAGTGCGCTTTGTTCAATGAGCGTTTTGTGTGGAACGTTTTACCCTTCTTAAACAATGTGTGCATTGGATGGTTCAGGATTTGCTTTATTCACTCGTATATGGGTCTTTGTTAAGTCTAATTTTGCTACTTTGAAGCCCATTAGCTCTACAGAAAAAAGCTTCAAAATTGGTAGATTCTGAACTGCGCGCCTGTTGATACGGGAAAAGTTTTTTAGAAACTGTTGTTCGTATTAATTTAGCCCATGTTTACGCCTGTGAACAATATATTGAGCACTTTACAAACGTGCAATGCCTGAAGAATGCTTTTCGTCTGAATTATCTATCATTGGCCCCTTTCCTGTTTTCAGCCGGAAGCTGATACTTTCAACCTGTCAGTTGTTTGTCTCTCTAGTAGATTTCGAGCAGTTATCGAGCAGTTTTGCAAATGAAAACAATGCCTGGTAGCGTCAAACACTGTGTTAGTTGTTTTTAGTTGTTGAAGTCCGATTCAATGAAACGCAACCTCGTGTACAATTTTTAACTAAATATACGCTTCTTGACAGTGAGATTTGCAAACAGGCGTATGCTAATTTATCCATTTAAGATAATTGTATAATGACCTCACTGTTGTGCTGTGAATTAAGCTCGCGCGTCTTAGGTGCTAACCATGTTTTGCATGGAACTGAACGACCCAGCCTTTAAAAAACTCTTAAGACGTTATGCTGAGCTGAGATGGGAGGGTGACGGCCTCTACCATCACAGGAGGGATAATGAATTGGGGCAAGATCGTTAGAGGTTTTGGAGTTTGTGTTAGTAGACCAAAACCACCTGGTTGAAGCACTAGATAAGCGAATTAGTTGTTATTCGGCGTTCATCAACACCACTGTATAGCACTTGAAAGTTTGTTTTTAAGAACAGAAATCACTCATTAACAATGAGATGTAAATACCTTGAACAATAACCCATTCATTTGGAGCCACAAAAATCATCAAACATAAAAAGAATAAAATAAGTAAATGGAATAACAATACAAAAATGAAACAAAACCAGCAAAATAGTAACTTGTTCAATAACTGTCATCGAATTACATGAGGAAGATTATGATCAGCTTGACTAATGGTCAGTTGAAATTAACAAGTTAGAAAGAGATAGACTACTTGACATCTTCTCGAGCAGGTACTCGAATCTAATTCTAGCTTTCAGGCAGAAAAAAACTAGGATGAAAATCTGAAGCTAGTTTTGTGTATGGTTTTTTATGGAGTGTTTACATTATTTCAGTTGCCAAATGTCAAACTCCATATAAAAAAATTGAATTAAAATATAAAAGGGGTCATTTGCAGAAGTCAGTGTCTTATTTATAACAAATGTATAAAAAAAATCATTAGGACACCTTTCAGCTGACAATAATCACTTATGGTGTAAGGCAAAAGAAAGCAGAACATGAATATTGTAAGCATTTTCAGTATTCCAAGCAAACTTATTTCAATGGCCTTCCAGAAAAGTACAGAAAGGGAAACTATATGTAATAAAGACCGAGAAAACCCGAATTCTTATAACCGTATCCCTTTGTTTCTTCTCCATATTATAGGGAATAAAAGCCATAGTGAAAAAATGCAGCAAAACTGACGAAGAGAAATTACGGCTCAATTGAACCACCAAAGGAAACGTCGTTCTTAAGCAGCAATTTGTCTGAACACCCGGCAACGCCTGCGGAATGCACTAGAATACGCCTTCATTAGGTTCGTTAACCGTTGTTCGCTGGTGTGCTCATTGAATAGTGCTCTATAATCGTGCGCCCGGCAATCCCTCCATCCTTTCAGCCTCCAACGGTCGGCTCCATCGGGCGCAATCATAATGCATGGCAAATTATTTGTAAATCGCTCAATTTGTGCTCCTGATTCAAGCGCGAATGATTGATAGTTTTCCGTGCTGCTTTGGCAGGAAGAGCTTGGAACGGAAGCGTTTTGTAAGTGTACTTTTGTAGTACTGTTAACGATGTACGACGAAGAGCAATACGAGCTGGTCGTTTCTACGGTATAAAAAGAACGAAAGCATGAAAACACCATGCCTTTCTAGGAATACAAACGGCATATAAGGAAAGGGTATGGAAAATTTCGAGTAAAATGTAAGGATCCAAGCTTGTGAGAAAATGTAAAACATTACTTTGGTTAGCTCCGTTATATGCAGTGCATCCAAAATAATCGATCTATTTAATATGATTTCCTTTCAAATTTATATTTGGGTCTTGCTTTCCTGCTTTTTGTAGAGTATAGTTTAGCGGCAATAAGCAAACGGCAACGATACACGCAATGTCGAAAAGCATCGACCCCTAAAAGTATGCAAAACGCAAACCACCCAACCTTGATTCTTTCTTGTACGCAATTTTAATTATTTCTGCAGTCCATAAATTCATGTGTGGTTTAAATATGTTGGCATCAAATCGTATATTTTGTGTAGCAGCAAAATATTCAAGTTGTTAACTTGGGCCATAAAGATAATATAAAATTAAAAAATGCTTAAAAAAATAAAAAAAAAATAACCAAACATAATCGTGTAAATTATTGCAGTTTGATTAAAAATCTTTAATAAGTAGTTCTGTTGAGTTAATAAATAATTTTCAATTAGTATTTTAAATATTTTTTCTACAAATCGATACTATCGTTTAGTTTATTGAGAAATTTTTGATGTGTTTAGTTTAATCGAGCAAAACGCCTTCATATGAAGATATGTTTTATTATACTTGTTTGCGAGATTATAACCTGTTCGCATTTTCAATTCATCAAAGCCTTAAAATTTTAAATCCTCTGCATTTTTTATTCAAAGTGGTTCAACTCTCATGCATCATCATCGAAAACGAGCGTTTTCGAATATTATACCTGTACATTGCCATACCTTTATAAAAAAATGTGCATAGCTTCAGTTTGAATTAAACAACCATGGTAAAGAATGCCAACCACCATGCAGTGTGGTTCGAGGTGGTACATAAATATAATGTTTATAGCTCTTGAATGAAATAATTGCTGGCTAGCCCTCCCCACTGAAAGCACAGAAAATGCTTTTGAATTAAAATATGCTTCAGCGGGTGCACATGCTGGAATGAAATTGCGTTTTGCACATTTAACCAAACCAAACCAAGCGTATGTGCAATTTGGCACTTTTTGTAGCTCAAGCTTTATTCTTGTACAATAATTTTGAAAAAAAAAAGAAGTATCATATACATGCTTTAACACATCACGTGCTCTCAAGCGACCGCACCGAGGGCATTTGCAACGAAGACGAGCTTCTCCCTGCCATGTCCGGGGCTTAGTTGCAAAAAAATTCAGTGAGCAGTTCTTTACTTTCATTGCAAAACGACCGGTACCTAGTCACCTTTTCTATGCGTGATTTTATGTACGTCATGTGCAGAAAAAAAAGACATGATACTAAGCAACATCTAAACATCATTCCTACATTGTGCAAGACGAAAGTGAAATGATAGAAATCGTACAGCTTTCTAGGAAAGTTGCACTTTTCCAAATTAAACAAGCTTTCGGTGCGGATAGATATGTTTTTCTCCATTCCTTTCTTTCCCTTCTCCCGTTCCCAGCTGCGTAGCGGTGCAACTCACCATGTCCTTAATTTAACTCTGTGCAGATGCAGATGCCTACAGAAGGTTGCTCGCTATCTCACCATCCATCACAGGACCTCTACGATGCGCCTGCTTTTACTGCCGGCAGGATTCAGTTGCAAAAGTTTAGTTGATTAATATCTCCTACCATCGGTTTGTTGCATCTCCCGGTCTTTGTTGAGTTGTTTGCTCGCCCGAACGGAAGCTCCTTCTGTGCGTTGCAAATTTGACAAGCAGTCTAAGCAGCGGGAGGGGGGAAAATGTGATCTATCAAAAGGTTTTCCACAAAGGCAAAGGTTTCCGGCCCGTCCGCTAATGGTAGGAAGGCAGCTTTCATTGAGATTTGATTAGAATATGGGCACGAGCGAGCAATGCTGAGAAGATAAAACACCTTTGAGCTGAGTTAACATGAAAGCTGCTTGCAAGTAGCACACGATTGCAACAAAATTGGTTGAGCTTTTGTTTGTAATTCGGTTTTTATCGGTTCAGCACAGGAGTCAACTTTGTCCATACGCTACGTACATGGTCCATGGTTTTGGTTGCAGTATTGAATTTCCACGCTGTAAATTTTTGGTTAGAAATTGAGCGAATTTGGTTGGCTGTTTTACGTTCATTTCAGTGTTTCTTTCGTGTCGGTGCAAATCGACAGTAGAAAGGGCAGGGAAACGCGCAGCACGCAGATTGAAAACATCAGACAAAGAAAAAAACCTTTATTCCATCTAACTATCTAGCAAAATCCTCCACCGACCCGTGCGGTAGGGTAGCGTCCAACGATTATTTTCGTAACATTTAAAAAGTCGTTTGCTTTCATTACGCTAGCGATTGGCGCAATCTTTCATTGCGGCTTCATGTTTTGGGTGAGACTGTGCGTACTGTGGGTGAAAACTGTTGAAAACATTCATCATTCCTAGCAATGGATGCGGATGTATAGCGAGAGGGTATAATGTTGAAAAGTATTGGCTAAGGACAGGATGACACAAAATATGGCTGCCAGGCTACGCTTCGGCAAGGATCGCTGTCGACGTTCCGTCGAACGTCTGAAATTTGATAGAAGCATGCGGTATAATTAGTAGGAGAATTTCCCAACCACCGTTCCCTTACCTTCACGGCAGCGGCACTAGAACACCTGCACGCGATGGTTCTCCCGGTCGCACACCAGGATGTTGCCGTTCGACATGATCGCGACGCCCTCGAGCCCCTTGAACTCCGCGTCGCCCGAACCCCAGGAGCCGAACGCGCGCAGAAAGCTGCCGTCCGGGTGGAAGATCTGGATGCGGTTGTTACCCGAGTCGGCGACACAGATGTACCCCTGATCGTCGACCGCGACGCCCCTGCCGGGTAAAAGAGAGTGATAGATAGAAAGGGAGTTTTTAAATCAGTTTTCAATTATAAATTTAAACAGCAACGAAAGTAACGTGCCAATAGCGTGGCTTTTATCTACAATAATAAAAAAAAATAAAGATACATTAAAATGAATTAAATTATACGTATTAATAATTTCAAAAATGGTTTAAAACTATGAAGGCGTTGAGCGACGCCGATAGCGCCATCTATAAGTCAGATTTTTTTTGTGTTGAAATTCGATTTGCCAGCTTGCTTTGATGTGAGATAAAGTAAACCCAGGATTCTTTTGACTTATGTGAATCTATTGAGAACCCCTGAAGCAAGAAAAGGACATCATTTTCGCCCAAAGCCCAATAAAGACAAAGTATCGACAGAGATGATGCCAAACTTTCAAACATCTCTGTCAGCCAACCAATTACGCTGATAACAACAGGCTCAATCACACCAACCGTCTTATCATCGCACCAGATGACCACGCCACCGAAAAGCTTTCATTGGATTAGTGTCCTTCAAAAGGCAAGCATAAATCGGGGGAGCCATTTTTGCCCCATTTTTCCGTCCTTTCCCTGCCGAGTGAAATGTCAAGGGGAAAAAACGTTCGCCAGCACCGATTGCGTACGTCCTGCTGCATTGCCACATTATCCAGCCCGAGGTCGGAGCGGGATCGATGACAATGTGTAAACTAAAATGTGGAAATAATTACACAAAAGCAAAATTCAATTACCACACAAATTGGATCAGACGCTCGAGTCGAATGGAAGGGGGAAGCGCTTTGCAGCTACCATTTTGCATTGCAAATAGCTTCATTTTACTCCTGTTTTGGGAAGAAAACATTGCTTTTCACATGCGGCTGGGGTGAGCGAGGAATGACCTTTCAGCTCGATTCGCTCGAGGA
The DNA here is from genome assembly GCA_000349105.1 of Anopheles epiroticus. NCBI lineage: Eukaryota > Metazoa > Arthropoda > Insecta > Diptera > Culicidae > Anopheles > Anopheles epiroticus. Next base: position 380,041 of record KB669626.1, read on the forward strand.
ATCTTCTTTCAGCTCGATTCGCTGGAAACTAAGACACAATCTTGGTGCGTAAAAAAACATTGATTACAATGCGGGAGAGAGTGATAACTACCCAGAAATTCTCCCATTTACACCAGCACGTGCCATTATGTTGTATTCAATTTAGAACAGGCACGAGCGTTCTTGTTGCTGTTGCGCCTCATTCTTGAGTGGCTCATCCTGCGCCCATCTTGCCCGACAGTCTTTTCGGGAAGAGATTTTTCCCGACCCCGAGCGCCCCTTTGGCTTGTGATTGAATTTGCGCTACAATTTACGTGGATGCGTAGGAGGGCATCGCACCTTTCGCCACATGTACGGAGGGCACTGATCTGCTCTGCTCTACGTGTGTGCGTGTGTGCAGAACACGTTTAACGAAATTAAACGCCAATGACAATCATCAATCATTTTACCGTCGGGGCTTGTTTTTTTCTTCTTTTCTTCCTCTTTCCTCACGGCTTGAGCTTTGAGCTGCTTTCACCGCTAGTGGATTGAGGCGGGCAAAACTACCGGAATCCACTTGCACAAATGGCACAACATTCAGAATTGCAATCTGTCATCCGACAATGGCGAGTGCGTGAAGTAATTTTCTCGAAGCGTTTTTCCACGAACAAGTCATCCTGCTCGCGGTGGAGCACAATGTAGCATTTCTTGCTTTTTAATGATGGTTTTGTGGCATAGGCCGTTGAGAGTTTCGCTTTTATGTTTGGTGGTTGTGGTTGCGTATTGTAATGAAAATCGGAAAGTAACGTTGACAGTTTGGTCGTTGGAGCGGCTGCTACAGCCTCATTTTTAAAGTATGTAGCAGTTGATGGTAGCACGTGCTTTGCATAGTATGTTTTTAACAAATTCATTTTCATTTTATTCAGTTCATTTTATAAAACGAGCTAAAAATTTAGTAGTTGTATTTTGCCCTGTGATTCATTAAATATATTGTCCATTAGGCTTGAAATGTAAGAATTTATTCTAGCTCATATATTAATTACAATTTTTTTATCACAACTAATAAAACAAAAAATTCTAAACACAGGGCTATTCAGGTTTCTTCTCATGAAAGAACAATTCAATGGCCATATTAAAATTCTTTTATGTTTGCTTTTAGATTTAATTTTTTTTTAATTCAATAAACGTTCTTCATTCAAACCATGATTTTTTTTTTGCATGAAATGAAATGTTTTATATTTTTTCGAGGTGGTCATTTTGCCCCATAGCTTATCCCCATTTCAACTATTTTAATGATTGAAAAATTGATCATGTTTGCACTTGCTTATTACCATGTTTTGTATTAAGTACCTTCATAGGCAAAAATCATTTTCATCATATAAAGCGTTGGTCAAAAGGATTAAACACTATTTTTATATGAACAAAAGTATGGTTCTGTTAATTATCAAAACTGCCAATTTAATTTTTCATAATTCATTTTTGATGAAAAAATCTTCATTTGTTCCAAAATGGCTCACAATACCTCAAAAGGAACTAGCGTTGATACATTAAGTGCACCAACTGATTATTTCTTAGATTATGTATGATTAATAAAAATCAAACAGAATAATTTTTCCATCTTATCTCAAGGCAAGCGTATTTGAAAACTAAAATCACAGTTTTAAGTTCAATTGAAAACATGAAACACCGAATCTATACATTTCCTTTATTTGGGAAGTAAGCGTTAAGTTTCCCGTGTTTATCTTTGTCCACTGTTTGCATAGCATAGCTTTAATTCGTTCTTCTCTATTTAAACTTTTGGTTACTCTAGTGATAAAATTACATCACTTCCTTGGAACTACACATCCAATATTTGTCTTGATCCTATTCACTTCTTCTTTCCCACGAAACGATACGCGATTTATGCGTTCGTAAATGAAGAAAACATAAAACAGTGAGCCCCTCGATGGATGCCAATCAATCGCGCTTTCGAAATGTGGGAAGCTACGCACCATTCTGGGTGGCTGCTTTTATCCAATATTGATCCGAATGCCCTATTCACATTCAAAGTGCGAGCCAGACATCATGGGCCACCACCTTCTGCTTTGATCTTCGACAATTCGAAATGGAATAAGAGCGACATGGATCAAATTATATTCCAAATTTAATAAATCATTCATTTCCGAAACCAATGCTGGTCGGCCTCATCTTGCAAGCTGGCGCACCCTCTCTCTCTCTCTCTCTCTCTCGGTCCAAGTGTAGCTAGCGAAGGCACAAGAGACACACTGCCAGCTAGCCACGGCGACCAAGGTGGCCGGGTGGCACAAGTCAGCAGCAAAGTCAGCAGTTTTTGCGTTGTATATTGCGCTGAAGCCTGCCGTGCCATCGCACGAGCGCCGGCCGAAGAATCTTCTGGGCGAGCTTGCGTCATGCCGGTGACGCCGATGCCAGCGTTTGGCCGCCGAGCGTGAACAGCGAACGCAAACTGTGATGCGGGCGTAATTGTAAAACTTTCCCTGGAACTATAATTTGCTCGGGAAGGGTGGTCAGGATGATGGACGCCCGGACTCGAGCTGTCACCAGCGGATGATGATGCTGCTGGTGGTGATGGTGGTGGAGATGATGATTGCAGGGAGATTGCAGGGCTTTGGTAGACGAGTCAGCAATTAGAATCCGAATGCAGCTCGCTGCGGCCTGTCATCATGTACTGGGCTTGAATTGTAATTAAAGTTTGTGTGTGATGGGCAGTGTGCGAAAGTCGATTGCAAATTGTGCCCGTTCGCTTGTTTATCGGATCAGTAGGATTCCTGCTGTGCATTATTACGGAGAGTCGATGGAAATATTATGCAACGTCCGCGAGCGAACGATTCCACCCCGATTGGGGGGTGGTATAATCAGATAAAACTTTTGATTGCTTCATTTGCGATGGGATGAAGAAGTTAAAAGTTGATATTATCTTTCCCGAGCAAAAAACAAGCGATGGATTAAATTACAGATTTAAGCATTCCAGTGCGTCCTTCTTTCCTAGAGCACTCGTAACCTTGTTTGACACATTTCAAGCTGACTTCATAGCAAGCAAATAAAGTAATAAGCACACCACACGCTTAATGATTCGTTTGTGAAACTTTTTTCGCAACTTCAAACCAACCGATCTGTTGCCAGTGAGAATTCCCTTTTCATACAGGTTTCAAAAGCAATCCATCAAAAATCGACATTAAGCTAACCGGTCCGGGTGCGGTGGAAATGACAAATCATTTACAGAAAATAGAAACCAAAATCACCCACAAAAAGCGCCACCGAAACATGTTGTTGCGAACGAGAGAGAGAAAAAAAAAGAAGAAGAAACACTCGCACCACAATAGTCAACTTATGCGGAACTTATGTTGACCTTCTACTACCACGCACAAATAGGTCCCGGTTCGATGGACGAAATCGTAAATAATTGGAATGCTGAAATGATCGATCGAACCACCACCACTCACACAACCACACACTGACACACACACTAAGTTACACGTGCCTTGTGTTTCCATCGTCTATCCACTTTCTAGGGTAAAGTTTTTCCCGCTCCCGCACGTAAGGCCTAATGAGATTCCATTGCGGGGTGGAGCCCTGCGGCACGGCCATCTTTATGCTATTGTTTATCGTTTTTCTTCCAAATGGTTTCTTCGTAAAGGCGTAAAACGTGCAGGGCGAGTCACGAGTCCGGAAGATCCCGCCGCGGTGGAACTCGCTTTCGGATTATGTTGCCGAACTTGAGGACACTCTCAAGGGCAGGCTGGGTGATGACAAAAGTTGCTCGCCATTCCACTGTTCCAAGCACTGATGAGGCACCGATACTGATGAAGGGGTCAGGCTGGCCGCCAACGGAGGACGTGCCTAGAAAACGCAAGGATCTGAAGATGCCGCACAGGAAGGACATGTGTTGTAATTTGGAAGAAAATTAATAAACAAACGGCAGCCCGAACAGCTGACACCGATGGGAAGGAGAATGGTTGCGCGTAGATAGGGAGACCCTGGGTAAGCTGTTAAGTTTTCGATAAAAATAACTTCCCCGGTGTGCTTAACGCACACACGCGAGAGATTGATGGAGAGGAGGAGAAAAATGTGAAAAATGCTGTAATTGAAAATCTTGCCGCGTAAAAGTTACGCAGGAAGACTCGTTCCGACGGGTGACACATTTTTAAACCATAAAAACCCGAATATGTGCTTGGGTTTGGTACCGTTTAATTGATGGTTCTGCTTGACTGCGCTTACATACCCGAGGAATTCTTCCCGTGCGCTCATCGTGCAAAGCCGTCAAGTGTTTTACGTGCGCTTAAAAACCATTCTAGCCTTCCCAAACGAGCCCGAGAAAAAGGTGTAAAGTGTAACGAAAAGCAATCAAAACAGGGGAAAAATGGTCGGTTACAGCAGCAGCACAAACGATTGACCTCTAGCATCCTGCCGATCCATTGCCCGATGGCGAGACACCACACTAGCCCACACATAAATCTCTTTAGTATATTGCTTGCGAAACAGGGATACCATATACCCTGGGCTGGGCTCGGTATTGGTGTGGTTTTGACTCAAGCTCGACTCGAAACCCTCACCGGAAAGCCACCCGGAAAAAAGGGGTTTTCGGACATAACCCCGACAAACATACATCGTACCCCTCGCCATCGCTGTCCCCCTCGGTTTACCGCTTTGTGGCCACTAGCACACTAGCATTAGTTCCGTTCACAAAACGGTTCTGTTATGCAGATCGGGCTACCTGCTGTGTGCCTATCATCATCATTCATACTCCCAATTGACTTCAGCCCGTCAGCCCGTGTAGGGCGGTTTGCGAAAGTTTGTGTTCCAAAATAGTCCAAGCGCTATAATTAGACTCCGGCAAGATGATACCCTTGTTATGCGGGGGTGTTTTCTACGCCTTGCTGGGTAATCACATTAATTCGAAAGGTTAAAGTCGACGATTGAAGGAATAGAAGTTTATTGGATGGTGAACTTTTCAGGTCGAACAAGCTATTTCAAGATGTTTTAAAACTTGTTGAGCTTCGTTTGCGATACCTTTTAATGCTGGGTAAGCCGTAGACACTTGTCTAACATTGGTTTTTTATAGGGTGTTTTTTGATCTTTTTAGTGCAGCGTATCATGTGTTGCATTGATTTTAATTTGCATTAAAATTCACTTCTTGATACGCATATGTGTTTTGTTTTTACTATAGATTTCTTTAAAATTTTGATTCTAAACAACTAAGGTAACATGTTTTATCGAATTTATAAATTCTTGGATTTAATTTGAGTTTGAATTTTATTTCTCAAAACCGCACTTTTGGCAACAATGGTAACTTTTTATTTTGATCAGTATTCAACTGATAATTCGACGGTTCGTGGATACTGAACATTTCATGGCCTTAAGCCAAGTACTGGTACTTGAATAAGCAATGTTTGCCTTGGAAAACAAATGTAGTGAGTGCTATCAAACATGGATGACGTGGACACGTAAGCGTGATAAAAAAGGCTGAAATCATGTTCTTAAAGGAAACATCAATATGTATCATGTGCTTAAGTCTACAAATTGAATGTTGTATATCCTGTAAGTAGTCAGTTTCAACAGGATTTTTTTTACAATGTTGTTTCTATACATAGATGGCAGTTTCTATTCACGGAAAAACATCTAAGTTGACAAAATCTAAGCAATAAGTCAGGTTCATAGAAGCTTAGAAAAGTTGCACTGGAAAGGTCGATGAGTTTACAATTCATTCCAACGAAACGCTCGAAACTATTCTTCACCGTCCTCACAGCCCACCATCGCGAGCAATCAATCAGGCCAAACAGCTGGACGAATTGATTACTTTTAATTACGCGCGGGGATGAAAAATCTGTTACATTTCAACCCCCTTCCCTTCACTACTCCCTCGTCCCTAACCCCTCCCCCCCTCCCCCGCTGCCCCTTTTCCCTTTCTCTCTGCTGGTATCGATAAATTCCGCCGAATGGCGATGGCGACGCGCAAAACAAAACATAAAGGCAATTAAAATAACTTCCATCGAATCGGACCACTCGAGCAAGGGGTTTGACCCGTCTCTTGCACCGTGTTTTTACGGTAGCGTCAATCGCACCGCATTTTCCCGCCCGAGGAGGTGAGCACCGGGGCTCCACTAATTGAGAAGAAAAGTGTCAAAATCCATTCCCACGAAGCAAGCCGGTTTGCGTTCGGCAGGGGCACAGCAACGAGCAAGATGGAGGCGGATCGGCATGACAACCGCTCGGCACTCCGGTTGGAATGGATGGCTTGTTATTTGATGAGGTGCTTCGGTGGGCGGGAGACGGGAGTGAGAAACCATTGTGGCGCACTTCGCCGAACTAATTTGCCATCCAGCTGCCGGCAGGTGGTGTTTTGCGTCGGACGGCAAAGGTTCGGCGAAGGTAAAAGCACCCCTTTCACGGGAGGAATGGAAACCACTTCATTGGCAGCGTCAAACACTGCACTGATGGTGAATGATCGCGAATGACGCACTTGGCCGTGGAACGTACTCGGATGCCCTCCGCAGCGGCTCTGCGCCGGGAAAACTGCTGGTCCATGTCGTTAACAAGATACGGAACGATAAATCTTTCGGTACGTGGAGCTTTCGTTCTAGCAAAAAAAAAAAAGGTTCTGTTTAATTTATGAAACAATGGCAATACCGTCACCGCCCGGCCCCCAGTACACACACATAACCCCTTGACCCACGTTCCGTTCCGCTCGCCCATGCGCCCATCCTCCTGACACGACGTTGATAAAAATTCCGTCAGCAAACACACCCATCGCATTAGGGCGCACTTCCGGTAGTCTCCGTTGCCTGGGGAAAACGCGAAGGATCACCGAGCGGTGGTCTAAAAGTGTGCGCTGTAAAAGTTGATTCCGCCCGATGCTTGACAATTTTCCACGAACAAGAAACGGTTTAGCGGAGCAAGGTTACGGCGCGATACGGATGGATGGCAGTATCTTTTTCGGGCGGCGAATTTTCTTCTTTTTTGTGTGCGGGGGCAGGTTGGCTGTTTGTTCTACTTTGTTCATTCACTTACGCCAGGTGTGCCTTCCTGCAGGAAGTGCGCGGGTGTGTGGCTGTGTGTGTGTGTTTCATGAGCTGGCTGATTGACACGTAGCTGACAGCTATCCACGTGCGGTTGGGAGCTGGAGAAAGGGGAAGCACGCAGATGATCACCGGGGGCAGCAAGAGTGAGTAAGAGTGAGATACTATGTGGCGTATCGCGCCAGGCGAAGCATGTCTGTTTTATTTTTGCTCAAACTATAAACGAAACCTCGCTTCGTAAAGTGACACAGGGACACGTTTCGCTTTCGTTACTTTTTTAAGGTACGACTAGTAAGCGTGCAATATTGTGAAATATTCTTCTTGGAAGAGGTGTAATGATGGTAAAAGTGTGTCATAAATAATTTAATTTCTTTAATTTCCTTATTTACTGCTAGAGCTTTTGAAAGCAGCAAATAAAAGAGATTGGATACTAAATTGATAACGAATATTTTGACTATTTATAGCACCTTTTCAAAAACAGTTTGCTTTGCTTGGATTTTTTATCATTCTATTGATTCACATTCTACATCAATTGTTCCCTTACATCACTGTCTTGCAGGCTTAAGATTGAAACTGTTTTTTCATAGTGCTCTTTTTACGGCCCATGACAGAAGCATTAGGAAAATTCCACATTAAAGTTAACAGGAGAATACGCTTGGTAACATTACGTTGATTTGGAAAGTTCGAAACATAGTGTTTTATGTTAAAATGTGAAGTAAAATAAATTCTTTTGAGTATATGTAAGCACAATCATTGAAACAAGGAGGCTTTGTTTTGTTGCCAAAATGCTATCGGTTTTGTTTGAATCTATAGATAATATAACACAAAAACATATCCTGTCAGAAGGAAATGACATGAAAATGTATGTTTAAAGGCAGAACTAAAATCTTCCAAAGGAAACAGATAGTGCTGTATAAATACTCATACAATCTGTTGAATGAGCTTAAGCAATTCAAAAGTGCAATCCTTTTTTTTATTTTTGTGCATTTATTGTGGTTTATTTCGATAACACAGGACATAAAAGCAAGCTTAACGAAACATGGCACATTTTCGCTCGGTTTGCTTGATCTGCTGTTCATTTTTATAGCAAGTAAATTACTTGTAATTAGCAAAAGTTTGAAAAAACTTCACCAAACAATAATTTTGATATTATGATAATGATTCTACTGTCGCAGTCAAAATACAACTGACAATATATTTTATTCTGCGCTGAGATTCTCAATTATCCAATTACTTGCTACACAAAATTAACAAATCCATGCCATAAACACACGCTGTGGAACACCTTGGCACACATTTACGCCACCGTACGACAATATGCAGATCGTTGCTGTAACGATCTTTATCTAAACTATCCACCAAGATAATCATTATTGTCCACAACGTTCAACGGCACACCCGTTGCTGCTCTGCTGGCAGCGGGCAGCAAATTATGTCGGCAAAATCTTGTTAAACTACCAATCTCCATCCTTCCGACACCTTGCCAGACTGTGTTACATTGCTAGCCAACTGCCTCCGTTCCATCCCGTTCTGCCTGCCTTTTCATTAGCCCGAAACCATTATTTTGCAAAACGACATTAACCAAGGTTTCATTTTCAACGAGCACGTGTTTATAAAGGCCACTAATTGAAGCTCAAAATTGATGAGATAAAACATGAGACACGGTCGGTCGGGTAAATTAAGTGCAGCCCGTCGTCTGCCAGGCGCTCAGTGTCGCGTGTAATCGAACAAGCCACACTGACACAGATCCTGTTGCCTCGGGAAAATGTTTCCCGTGCTGGTGGAGGTTTCGGTTTCCCCCATTCGAGCTTCATACACAGGGCTTAGCTGTGGAATAACATTGACATAAGCGTAAGTATGAGTGTTGCTGCTACACCTCCAGCAGCATAATTTACTTGTACATACAAACACATTTTCCGTGTGAAGAACCCAGTGCCAACCGGGAAGCAGTTGAAGGGTTCCGGTTTCAGGTTTTCTCGTCTGACGGGAACGGAACGGAGCGAAGCCACGTGCACATGCTGACGGTGCATGGTTATGCGTTTCGAACATTCAGATCCAAATACCGGCACGTCTTTGATGTACAGTGGTACAATTTCACCACCCTTCCGAGGGTGACGACAGAGTGGGCTGACTTTTTGACACTGTGCTCCGCCTGGTGCTCGCTCAACCGGTTGCTTCAACGCTTCCTTCCGTTCCGCTTCCGAATGTCAGAATTCGTGATGGTTTGCTTCCTCTTGCCAACTGCACGTAGGAACGATTTGCAGTGACGATCGCGTGATTTCATCACATCTAGAATTTTCTGAAGCTCCCATGTGTCTCACGTTTTCTTTTTCCGATGACCTTGCTTTGATCCTGAGATGTCACCGATTCCTTTAAAATTGCACCGGCGAAGGTTTCGGGGCCACTTTGTTTGGCCGTTTGGTGTAGCGCCTGCTGACATGCCTTACGCCCGAGGGCTGCAATGCAATCATCACCGATAGGGACATTGTTAAAAAAGGCGTCAAAAAAAAAAAAAAAACAGAACGGATGCATAGCACCAACGACCCCGGGGCGGTCGTTTGCAGGACACACGGGAATGCTAACATTTCAACACAGTGGCCCCGAACGGTTCGGTGCGGGATTGGATTCCATCTCTTCTACCAACTGGAAATGCATTCCCCGTGACTGCTCGAGCCCAATGGTCATCCGGAGCACCGGCGCACACTGAAAGGACACCATCAAGGCACCTAACACCACCACCAGCACCAGCACTGCCGGAAGCAAAACATTTATCGTACGGTGGTACAACATTTTCATTTTAATCCTACCCCTGACACCCGGCTCCGGACACTTTCCCCATCCCCCCGGGGGGGGGGGGGGTGGACGGCTTGCGTACGGCCCCTAAGGGCACGTCCCGGGAAGGAGGATGGGGAGAGGACCGGCTCGCCTGCCAGAAGGGCAGCAGAGAATCTCATTTTTGGCACCGTTCGTGATAAAATGTCACCGAAGGTAGTTTTCCGGGAGCGAGCATTTCGTATTCTTGAGTGGAATTGTATGTAAGGGTGTGGGTGGGTGTGGTGCTAACGAAATTAATGTTATTTTATGTGATTGTAATCGGAATGATCGCCTGGGAATGGGCTGTTGCCGGAAATGGAATATCTCGCTTGGCAAATAGGAGCCATCCCAGCCGGGAGTTGACCAGTCGCAAAGGTTGAACATTTGGTTATCGGGCTGGTGGTGGCGTTGGTGATGATGGATGTAATTGAATGGGATTTAAAGTGTGCGAAATGGAAAATTATGATTTGAGGACATTTATTATGATTTTTACACGTTTTTACAATGCACTTAGTATCCTAGAAATTCTTCACATAAAAATCTTGCAGAATTATGATATCACATATTTCTTACCACTACGGGTTATTTTTTATTAATTTTCGCTGAAATAGCTAGATTTGTTAGTTTGTACCAAAATGTTCTGCTTATTATTATAATTCGTCCAAAACTTAAAACGAAAGGAACGCTTTACGTAAAAATCAAAGCTTTCTTCTTTGTTTGACCTATCATCAACCATTGTGGAATGGAAATGGAAAACGACAGTCCTACATTTAGTCACAAGCCATAGAAATTTTATTTATTGCAAAATCTTTTGTTATAATAATTTTGCAAAGGAATCGTTTAGGATGAGACTGATTGATCAAATCGACAAAGTAATATAAGATTTTCCCAACTTTAAGTAGCAGCTAGAGAAACGTTGAAAAAAATGAGCCTTTAGTTTTTCTCACACAAATCGTCACTCAAATTTCTTCTGCTCAAATCGAGAAATGGAGACAGTTGTCCAACATCTGCCAACACTTGCAATTGCAAACGACAACCCCAAAATGATAGAATCCTTAAACCTCCCTAGGTTTACTGAGAGAGGCTCGTTTTTATTTGATTACGTTTCAATTTCCCAATCTCTCATCGGGGCGAGTTAGGCCCCGTCAGTTTGTGGAACAAATTTTCTAGCATCCATCGGAGGAAGCTTTTCCCCTCGGAACCATCCTTCCCTCTTCATTGTAATGAATTGCTAGCGAGGAATAAATTATTTAACTGTGCTTTCAAAACTTTTATCCACAGCAGTGAAAAATTAACCTTTAAAACAGTGCCACAGTGGTAATGGTGGCGTTTTACTCGACAAGGAACAACGCCCGTCCATGGCAGCAGCTTCTCCCGCTAATGAGTGGATACTTGGCAAGTTAATATGTCAGAGAGAGGGAGAGATAAATAATACATTGCCCGTGCCAAAAAGTTTCACACACGATTAAGCACGCTAACCGTGCGTGCTCAACGATGGGCTGGGGATGTGTGTGTGTATGAAAAGAAAATGATAAACACATGAACCCAATTTCTCTTCCTCCCTTAAAGTCCATCTTTTTAACGCTGGAAAAACAGGATACGCTGTAAACTTTTGTGCACCATTGTGCCGCCATGTCCACAAAAAGACATTCCCTTTCGTCAGACGGCGGTACGGACGTGTCTTAATAAACCATTGCCGCCATCACTTTCGCATTCTCGCGGGAACCAACGGTCTCTGGGTGGTGGGTGGCGAGCAGCGTGAAGAAAAGCTGGCCCAGTGGCTCGCGGTGGGGAAAGGTGGGCAGACTCCCATGTTTGGCAGATCCCCTGCGAGATACACGTTTCATAAATCAAATCTACGGTGCCCGCGATGCTGGCACGTTTGACGAGTGTTACGCACCCCTCACACAAACGCTTCGGAAGGATGGTGTTCGGTGGTGAGTTAAGCGGAAAGAGAAAACAAAACATCAAAAACGAACTAAAAAAGTAAAAGAATAACTGGTAAACTCTTTTAAGAGACATTTTCACGCAATAAGTGATGGTTGAGTATAACATTACTCTAAACAAACCCTAATATTTATTTAAGGCAAAAACAATACCAAAAGCTGAATGAACTTTCTAGGCCTATGTAGAACGCGATAAATAAACTAGTGCAGTTTGTTTGATGGTGCAGATAGTGAAATAATACAATCACAGGAATTACTACAAATTTCAGTGTTTTGTTTTCTTTTTCAGTTTTCAGAAAATTTTAATGAGAGAAAAATCCTTTTCCTCGGCTTTTACTCGGATAACTCTTGTATTATTTTCAAACAACACTGGCGCATTGAAACAATGGAAGTTTATTGTACAGTTTGTGTTGTTCCTGTACAGTGATTTCATACTGTATAGTCCCGCAGAAAACAAAGCAAAGCATCAAAGCGTCCTAGAAAGAAGAAGGAACGCTTCATGTAAATAAAATGCGCTAATGAAAAAAGGCAACTGCAGCGTTTCATTTAATGGCTGCAAATGCGAGAGAAGTATCAGCAAATACAAAACCCTCGCAGAACAAGAAAAGCTATTTCAGATGATGGATTTCATTGAGAGGCATAACTTGCTCCATTCCCTGTGGAAACTTTCACGTACGAGGAGATGCAACACAAAAACCAATGCGATATTGTTTTCTCTGCTAACAAAACAAGCTCCACTTCGTGGAAGAACTTTGCCAACTAACGCACCAGCTGCAGGCTTACAGATTGGTATAAATCGAAGTACTGGTTTACAAGAGCAATCGAAGCGTTAGGAAAGAACGAAACATATGTGGAAGGAAGATGGGTAAATGTTTGCTTCTGGCTTCGGGGCAATAATGATTTAATATTACATAGTAGCCTAGAATGATTGTAAACTTCAATTTCCTTTACATTTATTTTTATCATTAAAAAAAGCTGCAAACAATCACAAACGATAGTTATTAAAATTATGCTAAACAAAACACGAAAAAAAATTGTCCCAAACGCAATGCTGTTTTCTATAGCGCAACTGTGCCCGCAACAAAGGAAAACGCTCCCAACTCCTGAACGTCGTGTTCCAGCATCACATAAAGCGAATGCAATAACAACAAAGCACAACCTATCCTGGAGCGAATCAATTTATTGCAATTCTAGTGATTGCTGTTCGCTTGTCTGCCTTTTCCCGGCCGACGTGCCGTCTCTTCCCGAACCTATGGCAAACGCTAGCGAACGTGTGTAGCATGTACGAACGCTAGAGCGTGCAGCGGTGCCCGCGGCGAACCGACAAGGACGGGAGGAAAACAGCTTCGCTCGAGCGCTTCCACCATCATGTTGACATTATTTCTTCATAAAGGACAGCTTGTGATGATAATCGGAAAATTATCAACAAACACAACGGGCATGTGCACTGGGGCATTGTTATGCTAATGTATATTGTCTGCGACCCGGGCCGTTTCCCGGCTCGTTTTGGGCCTTCCTTTGTGACGAAGTTGCGAAGTGAGACAGAGAGAAGGATATGTTGCTGGTTACAAGCAGAATCTGCGACCAATAAGCATCTTCGGTGCAATCGATCGTGGAAATGCGATTCATTTCTGTGGACAATTTCCCTAATAATTTCCTTGGAAGTGTGTAATGACCAATTAGCAGACTGTCCTATACATTTGAACAGGCTTAAACTCAACCTCTGTTTGATTTTACACATAATATATATCTGATAACAGTAGCGAGGATTTTTGATAATAAAGGGAATTGCTTATATTTTTTTACAGCACAATTTGGAGCTCGGTTGCCTCGAACGCCTAAAAGTATGCAATATACTGTTTTCCTAGTATGGTCTATAGCACTTCGCATGAAATAATTCTAGGAACATTCGAATTGTCCTGTTACTTTATTAGCAACATCCCACTGTGTACTTTACCCAGCTGCCCTGTAACAACAGCCCGTGTCTCATCAGCGTGTCAGGATGAGAAAGGTCGGTTCCGTTGCCGTGCGGCCACCGTGCCTTGTCACCATCGATCATGACCGGAACTCGAACCGTACGGATATGAATGATGGGAGTCTGGATGGGCTTACTGGCCCGTGGCGGCTTTTTTTCAGTCGCACTCTTTCTCTCTCGCCACTGTTTCCATTTTGCTACCATTCGCTACTTTCCTGTAGCTTTCAAACACTTTTTTCTTACCCATCCCTAAGCGCAACGGTAGCCTCGAGCAGCGCCGGTGCTCATTCATCTACTTTCCCCGTGTAGCGGGGAGGTTTCACGCACGGTTCGATTTCGATTACAATTCCAGAGCGGTACGGCCAGAACCGTCGTTCAACAACCGTTTGACAGTTTTCCTGCGCCAAACATACGGCAAACAGTCCGATGTGTTCCACCGGCAGCTTTCTGAACCGGGGTCGGGTATTTGAGGCGTTTGAGTGTTTTTTTTTTCACTCCTCCTACCCAGCCATTTTGTCGTTTACGTGTGTGCTGGGGGCTCTTGTCAGATCTCGTGTAGGTTGTTCTTTTCCGCTGGAGCGTATGGAAGGGATTGTCATCGTAAGGAAAGCTTCGTATGGTAGGAAAAGTGAAACGACACAAAGCAGCAAAGAAATGGTTTGAAACGGTTTCCTCTGACGGTTTGGTTGAAAGTATTAAAAATAGAATGCTGTTTCAAGCACATAGCTTTACAGGATAATATGTACGTTTCATTTTGGGTGATTGTTTGCAACTTAATATTTCACGAATGCAGAGTTTAGTAAAATATTTTGCAATTTGTTTAACTTTTTTTGCAGCTAGTGATTTGTGTTTCGTACACTCTAGAAAAAGGTTCTTTAACTATTAAATCTCATTCATTATTCATTGTTACAATGAAGATGTTGTTTTTTTAATAAAGTAATTTTCATTTAACATTTGGCAAGGGTAAAGATGAACCTTTGTCCGGGTTTTTTTAAACGCCTAAAAGTATGCAGTTTGCCTTTTATCACAATCATTGGTAAACATTGCTCTGACACTTGGGAAATGGATTTATTACATTTTATCTCATCAAGAAACGTTGAAGCATAGCTAGTGTAATGAGGAAAACGCCATGAGTTATAATTCCCTGCATTAGCAGCAAACAAAAGCCATTATACTTCAATTAGGTAGACATTATGTAGAGCTAATATGTAGAAGCGCAATTAAACTGTGTCGTTTGCCAAAACTGTTTAGGAGACATTAATGCTGCCTTTAAAAAAAGTAATTGAAAGACCTTTCACCTCTTCCAAGATTAAAATGCAAGGTGCAACCCATGGAATACTGCATCAAGTTCACTGCAGTACGATAAATTATGCTTTCTTTAGCGTACCTCGCACCGTGTGCAAACCAATGCCCTCGAGTGCGCTTAATGAGATTATGCTCAATGTCAAAATAAATAGTAAGAGCAGTAGTACACTTCACCTGAATGGTTATTTCCGAGGAATTTGTTCACTCCCTCCGGGGTTTTCGCACATAAAAACGCTTCTACTCAAACATGAGAACGAAGCATATTATCTCGAGCACGAAAGCTTATCCAAGCTCATCGGGAGACGGGCGGCAGTTTCACAGATAGTTTCCGTTATCGCTTTTGACGTGCCGCGAGCATTGCCTGCTCCTTTGGCAACCGCCAGATCGGGCCAGTCCAGCAGCTTCACCATAGTCTCGCTGGTAGAGCCGGGAAAATTCAAATGGACGTAAAATGGTAACCGGCTTTGGTACCATGCGGTAAAGGCACACAAAAAACCTACCAAAACATACCGTACGGCTTCAATTTGCTCTGCTGTGAGCAGCGAAGCAGCAGGAAACATAACCATCGGAAGTGGAGCCGTGTATGCAAACTATCATATAAGAACGCTGCTTCACCGAAATAGGGTCTACCGTCCGCTTTGGAACTTACCTTGGGAATTTAAATTGACCTTCCTCGGAGCCTTCACCGCCGAACGTTGTCAGGACGCGACCGTTGACGTCAAAAATCTGTATCAACACATAAGAAAAAAAGATGGGAAAGAGAGGAAGGAAAATAGCAATCAGAAAAATAAAACTAAACAATCCGACCCGCTGCCATCTCGAACTCGACGAGCCCCTTGTGCGTTAGGGCCAGTAGCGTAGAAGGGAATGAGCTTTTTTCGTTGTGCGACCACTTTCAGGCCATATGCTGTGAGCGCGCGGCCCCCTGACGGGCAGCTGTCAGGAGGGCCCGGAAATTCAAATGAGCAGATACACACCGTTCACACTTCACCAGTGTAAAGCAACCCTCGCTACAGAGGAAGCTAGAGGACGGGATATTGAAATGCCGAAAAAATGGCCCACCGAACTCGGCAATGGAAATCGCAGGTGTATCGTAGAGAGCTGAAAAAAAATACCCGAAGCAACCGAAACGGCAAAAACCGAAGGAAACTTCCACAGAACCGACACCGGAAATTACATATTACATGACCGCTCGCTTCCGGTTTCGGCGAGGATTACGAACGGCGTCCCGAGCGTCCATGGTCTCGCTGACAAGGGTTTTCCGGACGGGTGGACAGCTTCGCTGCGCTTTCAGTTAGGGCCAGGGGAGACCTTCATTGGAATGCTAATCAGTGTGGGAAACCGGTGGGTCGTTTTGTGAGCGTGCAGGTGGATAGGAGTTGTGAGCCTTCCATCTATCCCCTTCCCCCTCCAGCAAGTATCATCGCCGGTTCACACCTACCTGCACCCGGTGGTTGTTGGAGTCAGACACGATGACGCGGTTCGTGTTCGAGACGGCGATGTAGTGCGGATGTTCGAGCTGACCCTTTTCCTTGCCGCAGGTGCCAAACTTGCCAATAAATGATCCATCGGATTGGAATACCTTGAGTTGCGGGAAGAGAATGAGAAGCAAAGGGCGGTTAGGGTTGGGTTTAAGGTTGCCAGACATTGTCAAATTCATTTGCCGTTCCGTACTGCCTATTTTCCGTACGATGGTACCTGGAAATTGGGTCACTGTGTGCAATTCGGGGGTTTTGCCCCAATGTTGGAAGCGGGAGATTATAATCAAACTGAAATGGATGCTCGCTGCTAGCATATGTTTGCAATTCAGTGTAGTTTTTAAGGAGGATGAGAATGGAGGCGATAGTAAGATTGTTCTATTGATTAAACACGTCTATTCCGGGAAATGTACACTTATTTTTTGTGTTTATGTGTCACTATTCGGAACTGAATGAGCCAATTTAAAACGTACCACTTAGCTGCGAATGGCACAAAAGAGATTTCAATGTTAAAGTGTTTTTTTGGGGAATAGATAGCAAATTTACTTTGCATCAATTAATCTTTGGAGCTACTCGTTTTAAAGTGTTTAGCCTAGAGACGAATCTTTGCATATTAGCTTTTATCGATTGGTAACGGATATAAAGCCACATTAATCATTACGCTATTTTAATGTATAACATAACATTAATACCAATAACAGACAATATTCAGAAAATTTTTAGCATCTCTAAAATAGAGAAAAAACCTTCATCCCAGTCGCTTTAAGCGCCTGAAGGTATGTACGTAAAACATGTAATTAAGCATGGAAAAAGTATGAAGAGTGCATATTTTTAGGCATTTATTGGAAAAAATAAGTTTTGTGCTACAAGAAGACTGTTTCAATGGAATACAAAGTTTTCAAGAATTAATTTCTGGAAAAAAATATGTTTTAATCCATCAATCATTCTTTCCCTTATAATATAGCGAATAAATATGATTTTGTTATGGAATATCGCCAACGCTATGGAACATGGTGACTTTTTGCTGACATAAAACTAAGGTTAGTCGCAGAATGTTTTTTACGTCATTATAAAACATTCAATTAATAAATGCTCACCTGAATTCTGTGATTTTCCTTATCGCAAACGTAGATGAACCCGAGCGCATCGGTGGTGATGCCCCACGGGTAGTTGAATTTTCCATCGGTGGTGCCCTGCGAGCCGAACGATCGCAGAAAACGACCGGCCGGATCGAGCACCTGTATACGATGATTATATCTGTACAGGGAACGAAAAAGGGAAACGGTGGTCAGGAGCATTGTCAACTGGCGCATACTGAAGTTCCTCTCACCTATCGGCTATGATGAACTGACCGATACGATTGACCGCGACGCCGGCCAAACAGTCAAACTCGCCGTCCGCATTGCCGTACTGGCCGAACTCCTTGACAAAGATGCCGTTCGAGTCAAACACCTGCACGCGATGGTTGGACGAGTCCGCCACGACGATACTGTTGTCCGGACCGACGGCGATGCCGCGCGGCCACGTGAAGGAACCTGGTTCGCTCCCCCGACCTCCTATCTGGAACAGCTGCCGGCGCTTCTGCAGGTACTGCGTCCTAGGGGACATACCTGCTGCCCCGGGTATACCGGCTACTGCCGCCGCTGCTGCTGCCGTAGGAGAGGTAGGGGAGCCTACCCCGTTTTTTGAATCGTCGTCCGAGCTGAGTAGATCGGTCTGGCGCAACGGCAGACCGAGGCTGAGGCGCCGGGCGGCAGCCGAAGCCGACGCACTCGACGTGGACGAGGAGGAGGGTGAGGAGAGGGAGGAGGAGCCGACGCCCGAAGACGACAGGCTCGAGGAGCTGGGCGTATCCTTGGCGTCCTTAGTCGTACGGTTGCCGTACTTGTTCTTGAGGTAACGGGCCCAGGAGCTGAGGGCGGCTCCGTCCTTATCGCCACCGGCGCCCGTACTGTTGCGTTCGGGCGATGGTTCGCGCGACTTCAGCGCGTGGGTAGAGCGACTGCGTGAAAGGTCCGCTGGCTGAGAGGCTAGCGAAGAGGAAGCACCGTACCTGGGTTGAGTGGGGCGAAGCGGAAACTAGCAATCAGTACAAACGCCAAAAATTGTATCGTTTTCTCTTTTGAAATAATTGTTTGTTTGCGTTCGAACGTGGCTGATTGAATGTTCAAGGTATATGTGAAGGTGTGTATGTGTATCTATTTGCCAAGGGCTAATGATGAACTTCTTCAAACAAACAGCGGGGCTTTATGTTTAAAAATTAGCAAGGTTGTTAAACGAAACTCCAACTGTAAAGGCAAACACAATTGGTGCCGTGACTGGGATCCTATCTCTAGGAAGCGTTTGTCGGTCACCCCTACTGCCTATCCTGCCAAATTTACAAGCCACGCTAATCACGCTCGACCCTTTCAAGCTTACCTTGAGGCGAGGTAAGCCGACGGTGACGTCGTGGTCGGCGACACCGGTTCATCCTCCTCGTCATCGTTGCCGAAGTTGTGGGACGAGCGGCTGCGGGCCAGCCGGGTCCGGCGGTCCTGCAGCGCGGTAAAGCGGCTGCGCCCGCCGGCCCCGTACCGGCTGTCCGAATCGTCCGTCGCTTCGTCCTCCGGCGCGACGACCGCCGTACTCTTGCTCTTGTTCAGGAACCGGCTCGTGTACCTGAAAGAATCGAACGTGTCCTACAGAACGGAACGGAACGGGGTGGACGAGGGCGGGAGAGGGAGAAAGAAAAGCGGAAAGCTAATTTGCGCACACACAAACACAGCAAAAAGGGGTGCTAGGGACACACGGCAGTAGGTACAAGAAAGAATAGAACAGTTTACCCGGAACCGCTGCCATACTTGTTGTCCTCCGGTTCGGCCGCATGGCTGGTGGTGCGTGAGCGTAGCGCCGACGATCCCGTGCTGGACGACCCATACTTGGGACTTTCGTCCCGCTCGTAGTGGTTCTGGCTGCGGTAGCTCGTCGGGCTGGAGTAGCCGCTAGACGTGCGGGACGGCTCGTCGCGGGACGTTTTGCGTGCGCTTTCGGACGAGTCCTGGCGCGAAACCCGCCCAAACAGCGGGCTGCTCGGGGCGGTCGTGTGGGTATCGTGCGAGCGAGACGAAGCCGTCGTCACCGGGGAGGAACGGGCGGTGGAAGCGGTTGCTGCCGGTGTTGCCGCCGGCTTCTCCTCCTCCTCCTCTTCCTCCTCTTCCGATTCCTCTTCCGAGGACGTTTCCTCCTCGCTGCTGCTTTCCGACTCTTCCTTCTTTTCCGCCGCTGGTTGCGTTTGCGGCAGGAAGCGGCTCTGGAACGGCTTCTTGGCCGGTTCGGTGGCGGTCGGGCTAGTGGTACCGTTGCGCTGGGCGTTCTCGTTTGCGTTCTTCAGGATCGTTTTCGGTTTCACCTCCGGCTCGGTGACGGTGCGCGTTGAGGGCGGCACCGGTGAGGGGCTGGAGCTTTCGCTGGACGAGTTCGATTCGCTGCTGGCCGAGCGCGTCACGGATGACTTTTTGGCGGTGGCGCCCGCGGTTGCCGTCTTGCTCGTGACGGACGATTGGCGCGAGTTGCGGCGGTTCGATTCTGCATCGTCCTGGTCGCTGTCCTGATAGGTGAAAGTGCGTGAAGGTGGTGGTGCGTTATGAAGATGCAAAGAGAAAGAGAATATAAAAGAGAGGAATTATGAGCGTGGATGATGGTGGCAATGGTAATGATTGTGGGGGGGGGGACAGGAAACGAGTCGCAGGTCAAGTATGAGCAAGGGATGACTTTCCAAACACGGGGCACAGATACCAGAGACGTCAAGACGATTGACATGAGCTCCTGGAAGCATGTTACTTGGATGAGATGTGTAGGTGTTGGCAGAGTAATGGCTAGTAGCTGGAAGGTTTTTTCTTTCTTTAATGCAACGGTACATGTAACGTAATGTAGCAGCAACGCCTAGATCTACACTGCCGCTAACTGGTGGTGACTAGCGGAAGCTGTCGCATTACTATTGCCACCCGGAAAAACACTTTGTATTGACCAGAAAGCGAGTCCAATGTTAAAACCTACACCTTCTATCAATTGAAGAGGCATGAGCGTGTGAGTGCAAGTAATTGTTAAAAATGAGTACGAATTCCCCGGTAGTTGTATGAAACGCTTCAGCCTACCAATATCAAAATCTATAACACAGGCATCGATCTGAAGGCTAGTGGTTTGTGTTTGAGAGTATGCGTTTTTATGTGCGCGAGCGTGTCTGTGTGCGTGTGCGTGTGTGTTTAGGGCCAATAAGAAACACCAACCGTCAGTAGTGCTTCCAGCAAATAAGGGCCACTGCTGCTTCCGATTTTCACGAGTGCCACGAATTGCAACCGCGATTGTTGACACAGTCAAACCCAGCTTTGTTCCTCCAACTACCATTGACTTTCTAGCCCGAGGTGCTTTGGCCACCCAATTGGACAGCCTGGAAGTGCGTGTGCGTAAGTGTGTGCGTGCGATTCCGGTTGGTATTGTGCTGCTTTGTGTTGTCGCCACATTCCGTGCTCCTGCAAGCGGTTTCGATTGCCCGTGCAGCCGGAAGTTGGTGTTCGGGCTCGTGCCTTCGCGGCGTTGCGGTTAGAAATGTCAGCGGTTTGGCAGAGCTGTGGTTACACGTACAGCAGCAGAGCTTTCTAGATGTGTGTAACCACCAGGATGTGCACATGCCTAATGAATTCGGTGTTTGCTTTCTTTTCGATGGTTTGGTTTGATGTGGTCGTTTGGTCCAGTGATGATGTGTCGCGCGAGGGCGCTCCTATTTACTGGACGTGACGCACCGGTGGTCCAGGAATACTTTTCCAAGGTACGAGGTGGGTTATAGCAGATAAAGGTACTGTGTAGACGTCTTCTAGTGGCTAATAATACATATTCTTAAAGCTCCTCGTCCAGAGAGCTTACTCGTTAAACTATTCGCAAATGTCTTGTGAGATACCTCGCAGGAGCTTCACTACGAGGTGAGAGTGTGGTCTAAAGTGTGCTGTGTGTAGAAGTTTGTTTTTTCGGAACAGTAGAAGAGGGGAAAGGTCGCCTGCTTAGAAGCGTTGGATGTTTGAAGAACTCGGAAACATATAGCTGTTCCTATAAGACTGTAAAAGGGGGGGAAGAACTGGTGTGACGGACGTGTTTACTCTTCATCAGATCTCACCTCGACGTGGGGCGACGAGCGGCGTGCCGGTGACGCTGGACCATCGCTGTCATCGCTGCCGGCCGAGGTCGGCGTTGCGGTGCGGCCTGCCTTCAGTGCCGACACTCGGTCGGTCGTCGGTCGCTCCGGTTCCGCTGCCGGTGGTGACGTCATGCCCGTCGTCTGGCTCGTATTCGACCCAGACGCTCCCTTGTTCTGGCGCTTGATCTTGGCGATCTCATCGTCCTCGGACAGCTGGCGGGCGGCGGCCGTCGGTGCCTTCGGCTTCACACCCAACGGCGACGGTTTCGTCAGCGTGGTGGGTGTCGTCACTGGGGAGGCTTTCTTCTCCTTCTTGCCCTTTTCCTGGTCCTGCAGCCGCTTCATGACGCGCGGTGAGTCCATCAGCCGGAAGATGCCACTCAGCGGTCCCTTCGCACAGTCCTCCGTACTGGTGACCTTGTTGCGTTCCTTCTCCTGCTCTGCCGCCGACTTGGCGTTCGGCTTCGACTCGTTGTCCGAATCGTTGTCCAGCTGGTGCGAGCGGGCAAAGCGCGATCGGAAGCGGCTCTTGCCGGTACGGCTCGTGGACGTCGTGTCATCATCGTAGTCGTAATCGGTCGTACCGCGGCCGTAGCGCGATTCCCCTCCGTACCGGTCCCGCTCCTGGGCGGCCGGTTTCGGGGGCCGCTCGCCAAACTTGCGCCCCCCGAGCAGTGGCTCCTCGTCCGCGTTCCAGGGCTGAGCTTCCTGCTGCTGGCGGAACTGGGCCGCCAGCCGGTGATCGCTCTTGGAGCGCATCAGCCCCGGACCGGGCGGGGGCTGCAGCAAGCTCTGGCTTTGGCTCGTCGCCGCACCGCCATGGTTCGGCAGGTTCAGATCACCGTACGCGGACACCTCGTTGATCAGCTTGTTCGGGTCGATGTTCATGATGAAGCGCACCTTCCGGCTGTAGTCCATCGTTTCGCAGTCAAAGTTGCGAATGAAGTCGACCGTCCGCAGGAAGATCTCCTTCGTGTCCATCAGCTCGCAGTCGTCCCACTCGACCGAATCGTTCATGTACTTCTCCGCCAGGTCCGCGTTGCTCTGGATGTTGGCGATCTCCAGCTCGAGGTTCTCCTTCAGCGTGATCACGTTCTTCAGCTCGGTCG
Organism: Anopheles epiroticus; assembly: GCA_000349105.1. Taxonomy (NCBI): domain Eukaryota; kingdom Metazoa; phylum Arthropoda; class Insecta; order Diptera; family Culicidae; genus Anopheles; species Anopheles epiroticus. The sequence goes on from KB669626.1 coordinate 402,827, forward strand.
ACATGTACTTGTCCATCTCGTGGCGCAGATGGTCGGTACGGTCCTTCAGCGCCTTCTGCAGCCGGCGATAGATCTCGTCGATCTCCTCCGACACGCTCGTGCAGTTGTTCTGCAGGTTCGAGGCGTTTTTCTCGACCACCGCCAGCACCTCCTTGAGACGGTGCAGCCCCCGCCGGATCTGATTGTTGATGCGGCTGATCTCACGGCGCAGTATGTCCATGTGCGCCCCCTTGCAGTCGGCACAGATCTTCTTGTCGCAGTGAACGCACAGCGCACAGTATGCCTTCTCCGAGCACACGTTGCACCGTTCCATCACCTGGCCTGTGGGGAGAAGGAAAGCGAGCGATTTCGTTAGAAGCTGTTGCATTTACGGGTAGCAGCTGGGCGCAATTAAACACACTTACCGGACGTTGGATCTGGCAGCTCGCCAGTGATTTCGATGTGCAGCTCGAGAAACCGCTGCAGGGTGACGTTGGTCGGGAAGCCCTGTACGCCCTGGTACGGTATCCGGTGCTCCGCCCGACATTCTGGACACTTGACCTGCGGGTGGGCGGGAGGCAAAGATGAAAAGATTTAATTATAGGTGTTGCTGACCCGGGCGCACGATCCAGTAAACTTTGCCGATTTAATGTCGCCGAATGCTGCAAGCAATGGGGCAATGGTGCTGCAGCAACCCAAGACCCAGAGTTTGCGTGTTGTAGTTCGGTCTTTCAATACCTTTTATCACACCCTTTATCGGATGCCCATTCAATCCAGAAAACCATGATTTGCGACGGTTCATGCTCGTAATGTATCACTGAATAGAGCCAGGGCGAAGAAAGGGGAGAAGCGGAAAGGCAACATTCAACTGGCTGGAATCATTTTCTCGGTCTTCACACCCGAATGCCAGTCCCGAACTTAGACCGCCCCCCCCCCCCTCCCCGACCGAGTGTGCATTTCATACGTGTCACAATGTCAACCATAACGCAAAACATCTTTACGAATTGATTTGTGCGGCCATTGAATCGGCATGTATCGCCCATGTTTTTGTCGTCCGCTGTGGCAAGGGACACCGGGTGGTTGGCTCTGGGGATCCTGGCACCCGACCGTCCACAAACTGTGGTACACCGAGTGTACGATATTGGGTTTCATATTTTATTTCCTTTCCTTTCCTTTTTCGCTGTCCATACAGGAAGGCGAGCGTTTTGTTTTGTTCGGGTTGGGGCAAACCACACACTCACCCGGTGACTTCACTCCTGGGAGTGGTAGGTTTGTAGTACGAAAATTCACACACACACACACACACACACACAGGGTGTGGCAGGAAGGAAGTGTGTCTGGTGCCGACATATGCATTGAGACTGAAATTGGTTTCCAACACTCTTATGCTTCAACGCTTTCCCCAAGAAAGCAGGACGTGCAGCGGTTTGCATTGAGGATGTCTTTTCCTTGGAGATTCTCCCGGTTTCGACCTTCTTTCTCGTTATCGAATTTATCAGCCAAGAAAATGCATCCCCTGTATGACTGGTGATTGCAGTGCGCAGTGAGATTTAACAGCTTTGTGTGTCCTACTGTTGTGTTTTGATCGAATAGCTCCATCTTTAACCTAATAAAATTTCAATAAATCTCAACAAACACACATCAAATGAGTGTTGACAATGTTGCCAATGCTGTTCAAAACTAGTCTTTTTACAAAAATTTAGCACACGTGCTGCTCCAAGCACATCAAGCTGATGATATCTTCCTTCCACGAACCGGGTTGCCACACGTTACTGCCACAGTGAAAGGAAATTCACTTTACCTTTTTTTTATCACACTTCAAAATCTTTCCATCGGTAAGGATGGACATGAGTGATGTTTCACGGAAAGCAATTTTACAGGTGGCAAAAAAGAGAGGTGCTACGATCTTCGGGCACACACACTTACCTGTCGCTTGACGTAGTCGATCAGCCCGTCCATGCACGGTTCCATGCAGAACGAATGCTGGCATGGTAGCAGCTTCGGGTTGCGGTATCGATCGAGACACACGCAACACGTGAGTAGTTGCTCAAATTGCTCCATTTTTCACTGTGGAAAGAAAAGCGGGGAAAATAGAGTGGGAAATTCTTCTTTAGTAAAGTGCGAGAGGATGAAACGTGTACGGGGACGCGCCGTGTGACGGCCCAGCGTAAGGGCGAATGGGTTATAAATAGGTACGAAAGGTACGAATAGAAAGACAAACACACTTACACACAGGACCGTGTAAAAGACACACATACACACATTCAGGAGTTTTTTTTTATCGCGTTTGCATATTATAAAACACTCATGCATACTTATATTGAATTGCGAGATAAAGGTGATGGATTCTCGAGTGGAAGAACACACGGTACCGAGCTGATAATCTGCCACAAGCGAGAACGCAGTGCTCTCGTACACCGATCTCCATGCGATGAGATGAAAAGGACCGGCAACACTCTATCGATAAGTGGATCAACCATTTGCTTTGCATTCTTTTTGCATCGGAAAAGCGGCTGAATAGGGTCGGTGAATTGAAAATATTTCAATAAAAGAGTTTTATTTACAAATAAATGGAATGAAAGTAGCCAAGCGTGAAAACAGTGACAAATGTACATTGTTTTTCGTTTATTAAAATGCGAACAATTTAAACAGTGGGCAACATTTTAATGATTATTGAAACAAACCTTTGCGCTGCCTGATTTACATCAGCAACATGCAAAGCGCTCGTACGACACCATCCACACCTCCGGGCTTGGAATGAAGGCAAAACAAAACCAATCAACCAACGAAACCATTTTCACGATAGAAAATCCGCTTTTTCGATTTTGGTAAATGGGTTTTGCCTGCCTTACGGCGTCTGACCGTTTCGTATCGTTTGTCATCCGCCCGGACGGAGCAACGCGAAATGTCCATTCATTTGGAAACTTGCCGCCCCTACACACCGACGATCCGATGAAACACAAATATAGCTTGCAAAACAAGCCAAAGCGAACGCTTGGTAAAGCAGGAAGTGTGTGTGGGTGTGATTTTTGTTTGCCTTTCACACTGTGGGTGGCGTTTAACGTTGTTGTGGCGATAGTTAATTTGCACCAACGGACGTAATTAATCGTGATAAATTTAGCTTCCACTGCCCGGCAGTAACGGGTGGAAGTGAAAACCAAAGGAAATGTATTTGAATCTGAAACACTCGTCATTTTTCGCACGAAAAGCAATGTCTTTTGGGCGACTTTAATGCCCAAAATGATATTGTGTTTAATGTTTTATAAGTTTTTATTCAAACGGAAAATGTTGTTCGAAAGTGGTTCGTTCTAAAAATTCTATCTACAGCCTAGAAGAATCCGAACCGCACCACCCCGATGTAGTCCCCATTTCGAACGACATAAAACTTGTAAAACCAAACCACTATCGCCTTCCATTCCCGGGGATGGTGTAACAACGGCTGTAAAACTTTCCAACCAGCAGCGGCAGGAGCAGCAGCCAACGACATGATTATTAGCTTTGTCATGTGCAGCTGCAACCGGTTCTCTCGCTCGGCGCTGCACCGACATGCTGCCATGTCCATCGGCTGGTACGTGAGCAGAGAACGAACAGTGCACTCCGTCCACAAATGGCTTGCCGGAAGAAGATTTCTTTTTTATTGCCACTTCGTACATCTTGGGAAAAGCGATCTCGCATGCATCGTTCGCGGAAGAAAACCGAATGCGCGTGTATTGTTCTTTTTCTTTTTCTCTTTGCCGCGTGCACTTCCAGCGTGTAGCGCATATGCAAAATATGCAATCGGAACCAGAAGCAGCTGCACAGCGCTCCGTATCTGCATTTTAAAATGGAATGCGTGCCCAGAATCGGGTTACCGTCTGGGTTTTTTTTTTGCAGTTTTCCCTCACTACAAGACGGCTATTACATTGCAGAGCCGGTGGTGAGTGATCAGAATCCATTCCCAGCCCGGCACGAAATGCACTTCCAGCTCGCTGTTGTTACTGCTGTATGTACTCCAAAGTTTGGACTGTCTGTTTTTCGCGGGGTGGGGGGCGGGTGGGGTGCGGGAGAAGCCCACTCTTGCTTGCGCGTTCGGTACGCATCTGTTTCTGTGCTCTTTTCTATAAATAATTCGCCCCGATGTTGATCTCAACCCCGTTCACGGTCAACATTGGCGTAAGCCGTTTCATTCAACCGTTCGGTTTGGAAAACAGTTCGGTTCGATTTTCCTCTCCCTCCTTGCTCCCCTCCCTCCACTACAAACACGCGCTAAAACTGGTTGCGATTAGCATTGCTTTCAAACACTTGTGTCTCTCTTTTCTCCCCAGCACGGCGTGCGTCACATTTGGGTGTGAGATGGAAAATGGGGTTCAAGATCGTCAGCGAGCGAAAGGGGAGAAGGGGGGGGCAAAAGAAAAAAGTGGAGCAAAGTTTCCAATTCGGTACGATTCTTATTTTGGGACTCGTCGGGTCCTTCAAACCGGATACTAAAACCTGGGTCTTTGAACTGTAATGTCGTTCGGAGACACCGACAGGAAAGGTGCGGCACTGCCGGTTTGCACGGTGCGTACATAATTTAGCTCAAGGTGTTGATGAGCAGCTGCGCGACGTCAAGGCTTTCGCTACTGTCGCTGAAATGAGATTTGCTTAACCCACGGGGTAACAATCTGTCACTCCAAAGGGTGGTGAAAGTGCTATTGAAGTGTTTCAAGGTGAAGTAATCACTAATCATCGCACCAAGAAAGCGAGATGTCGATATGAGCACGGCACGGCCCGAAAGGCACATTGGCAGATAGGGTCGTTGTTGTTGTTACTTGTCACACATATTTAACCGCAAACCGCGCTTGTTTACCCTTGCGCGATGTCCCCGTCACGTCACGACACGCGAATGACTACCGGAAACTATTAATAGCGGTCGGCAGAATCATTAGTCACGCTCGCAAGTGAAAACACCAATACCCAGGCGCTAGCCGTGTGTCACCTTCGCCGACGGCAAACCACCGTTTGCAGGTTGGGGCAAATGTTTCGCTACCTCAACCGGGGCTTAGAACACGGGTAGCAGAAGTCGTTCTCGGTAAAGTTGCACCTTGACTGCTTCCCTTTTGATGTGAGGGAAAGAGAGAATGAAAGGATGGAAAGAAGCCGAACAAACAACACATACTAGCCCCGAGGTTAATCGGTGCTGGCAGAGACACGTCGGGAAGTCGTCCCGATGCCAGCGTTCTTTCGCATACGGTAACACTCGCCTGTCTGATTGCATTAAGTGAATTGGGCGAGTGTGAGCGAGAACAGGGAAAAACAGTGTGGAGAGTGCTGCTGAACTTCTCGAGGGAAAACTATAAAAAATCCACACGAACACCTTTGAGTGCTTTAATTTCTTACGTGCCACACGGCAACACTTGAGAATTTCACACTCTCGCTGCAAGTGGCAGGGCAGGGGCAGGTCTTCCCTTTGCACGGAGGGAAGTGCATCAGGTGGGAAAAACAGTGCGAGAGAAGGGGGAAAACTAACACAGAGGCTGTGAGAACAGTCGTTTGTAGCGGAAAAAAAAGAGAAACCTAGTCCAACAGCACACGGAACATGTTCTGGTTTTAGGGTAAATGGAGAAATACGCACACACACACATATATTAGCCGGACGGGTGGTTTGAGTGAAAATTCGGCCGTTCCATCCCACAAATGGAGTTTTAGCACAACGTAAGGGTTACACGACACAGAGAGCCACGGTTGCTTACGGTTGGCCGTTGCTTTGTTCAGCGGAGAGTTTTATCGTTACGCTAGAAGCGGCTAAAATTCAGCTTGTAATTTTCGCACAAAGCACACACACACACACACAAACACACACATGGACACACGCATGAAAATTGCTTCACTACTGTCGGTGCATTCCCTCCCACTAGAACGGGTGGGGGTGAGGGGTCGAGAAAGTCGTAAGCTAGTGCTGTACGTAACGTACTTGTACTTTTTCTGGTTTCTGGTATTTCGGATGACTTTCCACCTTTGGTTCTGCTCTGTTTTACCCACTTTCGTTTCTTATCGTATATTGTTTGCTTAAATCAACGTTATCTCGTTCGTGTGCAGTAGCTTAGCGTAATGGCAAGCGCGCTTGCGGACGAGCGGACGGAGCGAACTGATCTGCTGACGGTGCCTCCAAAGATCGGGGACGTGATGCGAACTAAAATGGCTGCCGGATTTTGCGATCGTGCAGTGCAGCGGTGAGCACTGCCAGAGATCACTTAACTCCCACATGGCCCCATTTTCGTCGCTGTGTTGGTGAGCCGTGTCTTCCGGCAGCCGCCCCGAGAGAAGCGGCGAGCAATCCGAAGCCTGCTCCACGCGGCGATGCATTGAAGACGCGCGCGCGCATACGTATGCGTGTGACAAGATGGACCCCACACCTAGGACAACACGGACCCACTAGAGATCGCGAGATCATTCCACACCGGCACAACACACACACACAAACGGACATGGGTTTTCCGTTCGGATTTGATCGCAGCGCGAAGAATCTCGCTTTTTGCGCAACTATAAATAGGTACGCACTAGCAAGTGGAACTGCACTCGGCATGCTGTGTGCGTGAGAACAAGGGAACGGGGGAGAGAGGGGGGGGGGAGGGAACGCTCGCTCACGTCACACACAGGGTGGAAAAGTTTGGAAAACACGCACGCATACACATACAGGCATGCCAGTTCCCCGAACTTTCCGCTCTCTTTGTTTCGGCGGAAATCATTCTCATCGTCTATTAATAGTATGATTTTGGGTTTGAGGAAAATGCCTGTTTTATTCCCTTTGGACGGGGCATAGGAGGAGGGAGGTGAGGAGCGAGACGGTGCGGTGTCGGTAAAATTCCACTCGTACGTGTGACGTGGCCCTTCCAACCGTACCGTGGCAGATGATGCTGTGTAACGCATCCGTAACGCATCGGTAACGCTTGGTTGGATAAGTGTCACAAAAACGCTTCTAATTATCTTTTTCTTCCTCCTTTGGCCGCCTGAGCGTTGTATTGATTGATCCCGTACGGGAATCTTCCTCTATCTCTTCCTCTTTCCCTTCCTCTGTGCCATCGGTAGAACTAGGTCACCGTTGGATTTGCGGTGGAAGGAAGGAAGAATGTTTTGTTCGCGCTCGCGTACGCCGCGCGATATTTATTCAGATGCATCGCACACCGGTGCTGCGTGTCAGGTTGATGAGGGATCGTTCACGACTCCCTACTGGGTAAAGGTGGGTGGAAGATGGTGGCAATAAAAATATCATATTCGTCGCCATACGAGTGGAAACCGTACTTCAGCCGTCATTAGGTTGTGCTGGTGAAATAATGCTATGATTCCGTAACGGTGTATCGCTAGTGAGATCAAAAGGAAATTTTGTTTATTTTTTCTGTGAATAGAACTGTGTTTAAATAAATCATGCAAAGGCTATGCATGTTTGAGGTATAATAAAATGACACAATACTTTGTTGAAGTCATGATCGCTCCCCATTCCCTTGAGAGTAAATTAACGAAACATTATTGGCAAAGGTCTAATCTCCAATCTTATTACACTCATAATCATCCGACAAACGAACTTCGCTGTGGCCAATCTGCCCAAGCAGCAGCAGCTTTCTCAATAATCGCATTATTAATCAAAGTTTTCGCCCACTGCGAAACGCTGCACTGGGACGTTCAATGAAACTGATAAGAAGCATTAACACTACTCCTAGCAACTTCCCATCCCTTCCCAGCTCGCTACACAATTGCCTAGTGCGGATCTGCTTTTCCTTTTGCACTCCTCGTGCGGTCTCTTTACCGCAACGTGGACGCTTTTGTTTTGCCCTCATTCAATACTTTCTACTTGTCTTACCGAGCGCCCTCCAACCATTGGCCAAACTTTGCGGCCCCGCGCAGTGAAACGAAAGCGCTGATCAAGCAAAATCAACCTATCGACAGCACTACACTTTTCTCCTTCTCTTATTATTCCGCGACGGACAGAAATGAGTAGGTGTTTTGTTTTATAATTGACCAAATGAATTAACTTCCTCTGTTTTACGGGTTGCGAGCTTGCCGTTCGGCGGGAGAGAGCGAGTTTGAAAACAATAGGGATAAAAGTTGAGTGGGAAGTGTGGGCTGCCCTGCTGACTGGCGTGGAGTGGAGTTCTAGTTGCCTGGTTAGAAGTTTCGCACAATTGATGAGTCATGTTGTGTCATTAGTCTGACTCTAGAACGCAGATAGGGAAGCTGGGAGGCAGTGGGACGGAATCGGAAGCTTGTTGCTCGTTCGCTTCTTGTTTGTCATTTATGGGCATTATTTTAGGACAGTGGGTTGGGCTGCGGGTTGCCTTGGATCGAGCACCGAAGGGTATAGAGTTGATAATATTATGATGAATGAGGCTTTTCTTGATTGAATGTCATCGGGTTTTTGGGGGAAAAATGAATGCTTTGGAGATTTTGCTGCTCACTTTTCTAGAAGAATTATTGACAAACATTTGATCAAATTTTCTAAAACTTGTCATTTGATCGTTTTGAAGTCCAATTTACGATTGCTTCAGTGCAGCTACTAACTGTCGAGAAGTGAAAATGTACTCAAATTGTAGTGGAATCAACATTCTGCAAGGGCATCCTGATAGCTTTTTTTTAAAGAAAGATCTCGCTTTTTGTATGTCACACACCCGAAAACTGATGAACACAGCCTGCCCCATATTGCGCTGCGTCCGACCGTGCACAGCATTGGTCTGCTCTTTCCTTCGCTTCAAGCTTCAATGCGATTTGACAGACACTGGATGCGTGGGGACAGGTTGCTCAAAGAGCCAATTTGGCACCTTCCACCCAGCACCACCCCCATTCAATGCACTGATTTTTGGTTTTCCATTGCTACCAAATTCCATCCATAGCGGGCGCACGTGACGCTTCCTTCCAGTGGCATCTCTTGCAGAAGGCGTCGGTTTTTGTCTCGCCATTTCACCATTCTTACGCACACCGTGCCCGTGTAGCTGGCCCGCCGCAACACGTTCACTGCACTGTCTGCGAAATGTGATACATTATTATTTATGACGATAAAAATTTATGACTTTGTTTTTCTGCTGAAGCTGATGCCGGTGCTGCTGCTCGGTGACCCCCACCCGGACACGCGCTGAAGCAAGTGCTGGCCGGATTTGCGTCCATCCCGTCCCGTTTTCCCGGTTTTATTTTTGTGTGGTTCTTGCCGGTGTCCGGGTTGCGTGTTGCTCCCTCTGGTGGGGACGATGGAAAATGCGGCAAAAGAGTGAGGAGGTTTTGGGTTTTTGCTTTCTTCGTCTTCCACCAGTACGCGAAGCGGAATCGTGTTCGATTGGGGAATGGGGAATCCCTTTACATCCCCTCTACCTTTCGACTGAAGTTGATTGATAAAGCGTCAGGTTGCGTTTTGGGTTCGTCAAGCGGTGCGCAGGAAGGCAAGGATCGGTTGCTGGGTGGTTGGAAGGGGGTTGCTCTATTTTTGTGCTGCTCACGTAGGTGAGCTCTGGTTTTGAAAACAAACGTTGCGGCGGATCGATACGGTCGGGACAGGGTGGAATGGCAGGTGGAGAGCGAAATCGTATGGGATGCGTGAAAGCATTTTGCGAAAAAGGCGTTTCTTGTGGACGAGAGTTGATTTAAGTCATTGTCTGACGAAGTACTGTTCACTTTCCAGTGTGGAAATACTTTGCAGCTGTATGGTTTTGGAAAGCGGGAAAATGCAAAGAAAAAATTCAATTGCAAAACACTGTTGAAAGCAAAGGAAATGTTTGCAGCCTCTAAAACGCAACGCTGAAGAAGTTTTTACGTTCCATTCACTACAGAAGGGAGAGTTTTACACTTACTGTTCGCTACTTCGCAACATGAAATTGACATACAAATCTCTTTCTTTGATCCATTTCGTACCTCCTCAAATTCTACTTCAAGAGGTAGTACAGTACCAGGCGACACTCTTTGATAGCGCAAGTGTACATTTTTCTCCCATAAAAAGGTAGCACATCAAGCTGAACATTAAAAATACTACCCTTACTGTACTTCAACGCGCTCAGCGACGGTTTGCTTTTACACACGATTTGTCACCACTTAGTTATTTGTTTTTAGTTTTGTCATTTTTTGTAACCAAAATGAAGTTTCGCATGAGTTTATGACTCTGCTTTCTTCTTTGTCCTTAAAAAAACAAAGCACAAATACAGTACAGCACAATACCAACGGGCTTTGTTGAGAAAAACCGGCAGTCCCGATTTAATGGAGACATCCAAGTGGGCCGAGTATAATTGCGCGCGTATAAAATGCCAAACTTTACACATTTTCGTTTCCCTTCGCGAGTCTGGATTGTTCTATCTGCTGGTGAGCTGAGAAAAAGAATACTTTCGACTAAACCTCAGCGTGTGTCTCAAGGGCAACAGTGTTTTGTTTTTGCAAGCACAGCTAAACCCTCAACCGCGCATTTAATGTGTCTCGAGCTGAATGCCCTGCTCAAGGACACGCTTCGGTGGACACTGGCGCAACACAGTTGTGTAATTACGGAGCCGATCGTAAAATCGCGCTATGGACGACGGTCTCGGTGCGCACGGCGTGTGGAAGGCACAAGTTTTGCAATAATTGTGTATGTTTCGTTGATAATTGAAGGACGGTAATAAATGGTGTTGGGTGAAATTTTCTTCTAATTTATCTGATTCCGAGCTGTTTGATTTATTGTTTGGTGGGCTTTAGTGTTGCTTGTTGAAACAGGATTTGTGCCGACAACTGGACGTGAACAATTTAATTCCTGGAAGTATATTTGGTGGATCAACAGAGTTATTTGAAATTAAGAAATATTTTCTTCCGTTTTCGTTTGGCTTTTTCAGTCATTGGGAATCTTATGCCAGTCAGGTTTGACAGCCGTCTCCATCACTGAACTCATTCACTAAACGAATGGCTGACAATATTATTACTTAAAAAAATATTATGACTACACATAAGACGAAAACTTCAAATGATTTCCAATCTATAGATATTTTGTAATTTATTATACTGTCTTCAATAAATTTACATTGTGCCAGAGCACATTTAAAACACATTTATGTCAACATTTATGTCATTTAGCATGGTTCAATTTAATGTTCCCTGTTTGGTATAGAGAAATAAGAAACAAGAAATGTAAAAAATAATTAGAAATAGCATAAAAGAATATATTTCGCTGAAGAGCATCTTTTAAACTAGTATTGCAAAAAGAATTGTACGACTTTGAAGGTATTGAAAAAGGATTATTTCAGGATACGTTGACTTGTGGATATGTGGAATGCAATATAGAACTATCATACACATCATGCTCTTATCGCTTTCGTGCCCTTACCTATCAGACACTTATCTGACATACAATACAATTAAATGTGCAGAAACCCTGTTATCAGTGAAAAAATAGCCCACAGAATTACTCCAAACAGCACGTGTAATTATACATGTGTTAAATAATTAACCATCTCTCTACCATCTCTTCCGCCTGTGACATAGCTATCACCCGGCTTTCCCACCTACGAGGCCTCAAACGTTTTGCTCGCATATAATTGCACCACAAAACCCCGCTCGGTCGATGAGCATTACAAAATCAATTCCCACTGCCGATGGTAATGATGGAGGCAGGGAAGTCCACCGTGCATAAAACATTCCGCTTCGATCAACCGACAACCTGACCGTACGCTAATTGTCCTCGTCGGGTGTGTGTGCGTGTGTGTGTGTGTGTGTGTGAGAGAGTGTGTGTGGAAAACGATTCCTTTATTCTCACTTCCCCGGAGGGTTTGCACTCCACTGGACGCTTGGTTATATGACACGACCGCATCAACATCATCACCGCCCATCGCTAGAGCGATAGTGACGATAGAGCGTGAAGGTCACCCGTCCATCACTCAACGCAGCGCCCCTTCATGCGTTTGTTATCCTGAACAAAAAAAAAAAAAAAACGAAATAGAAATGCACAGAAATGTTGTCAGGACACGCAGAAAAGTGTGTCACTGGCGTGCCGTTGCGCCTTTAGTGCTGCTGCCACCACGCACAGTTTATGTGTTTATTTGTTTTTCACGCTCTCCATCCACCATTCACTCGCTGCTTTTCACTTAAAACGCCAGCGCGGAACCGTCGATGGGTGTAGTAACAATATTTCCCGCCAGTATTATGTTACCCGTGAGTGGTTAAAGGCTTTGCTTCATCGACATTTTCCAAGCCCTAGAGTAAACCACACACACACACACACACATACACGGTCAGGCACTCGCCCCTCGGTGTTTGCAAAAGCGTATGTGAGGCATTCACGCACTTCCTGCTTCCCTGTCCTGTTAGAAGTGCGAAGTATTCCTCCGCTGGACCGGCACTGGAATTCGATTATGGCCGCTTTACTCAGCGGGCGTTGATGCAATTGCCCTTTTGTGTGCACGAGTGTGTCTGTGTACTGTTCCCTTCACACACACACACACACACACACACACAAACACTCACTCACATACACCCCGGATGCCTCGAGGGAAAACACGATTCGACTGTGGTTCGGTCCGCTTCACGCCATTCAAGGACGAACAGCAACGATCGTCCTATGTCACCGGCACCCAGCGCTGTCCGTTTGCGGTGGTTTGTTCTTTATCTTTATCGTTTTTTTTTTTATTTTTATGCCAACGAACAGTTTCCCCTTCCCCGGTACCGTGCCCGGTGAAGCCATCGATAAAATAAATTGATGTCACATTCAAAAGCTCCCGCTCGGTGTCCATACGTATGTAAATGGGGTGGTCGCATGTGGAGGGGTCGTGGCATGGGCAGAGGGCCTGCGCTTTGGTCAGGTGTCGTTAGTGTCTGTTTGTCCATCGTCGCACTAAATTCAACTGCACACCTATTCAATCTTTTTTTTTCCCCTTCCGCCGCTCTAACGCTGGTGAACAGACGTTTTCCTGCTGGCCGGTAAACACACATTTCGGATTTTCCTTCCCTTTGTTAGAGTGTATTGATTCTGTCACTTGCGTTACAATGGACGCTTGATAAAGTTTGGCCGCTGTTCCTCTTTCTTCTTCATTTGTGTTTGTGTGTCTGGTGTCTGCCCTTTATCCAAATCCATCTCGCTAAAGCCGGTGCCATTGAGGCAGCCGTAAAAATGATAACAACAACAATTAAGAAGATGAATTGAATCGATTAACTGTCACCTTGTGGGTGAGAGATAGGTGAGTAGGAGGACTGGGTGTTTTTGCGCTTGGTGAACCATGCTGTTTGCCACCCAAAAACCGAAACGTACCAACCATTAGTGCGAATCGAACTTTTCCGTTCCGAGTTTGACAATTTGACACGAGCCTCGAGCGTCCACTGGAAGGGGCGGGTGGGTCGCCTTGTGACCTTTTACTTGAACCTTTCGTTTGTGTGTGTCTATGCTTTGTGGTTTTGCTTTGCTCCCAAACATCCCCGCTGCAGGTCGCTGCCATTGAGCAGTACCCGCGCTTGAAGTAAATTTACCCTCGCACGGCTTTTGAAATAAATTTATGGATCGAGAGAGAGAGAGAGAGAGAGAGAGAGAGAGAATCAATGCCTGGAGTTCATCATGCGCCCCGCATTCCACTCCCCCCCGAGTCCTGTTTTAGTATTAAAATGCGATCAATTTCAATTGAACGATGTGCAGCTACCGACCACACGTACCTTACGCCTCGCGGAAAGCAGGAGTGTTGTGGAAAACACCGACACCCCGCAGCAACTGGGTGGAAATGGAGAACAAAAAGAAAAATCGATGGCTTTTTGATAAATGGCGGTGCCCGTACACGCGTTACCCGGTATGGTGTGTGTAATCGGGGTTTATCACCGTGAAAAACCGAAACCCGCCGGGACATCTTTTCGATGCGCATCGTCGATTCGCTATCAATCACCGGGCGCCTCCACCGGAGGGTGTTGAATCGTTTTTCTCTCTCTTTCTCTCTCTCCCTACCTATCTCTCTCCTTCCCTTTCTTCATTCATTCACAGCATAACTTTCGGTGGTTTGTTGCGGTGTGCTTGGGCATTCCAACTGTCGCCGGAATCCCGCTGGGGGACACTTGACTATATTCGGCGAAACATAACCTTGCCGTCGCTTGTGTCGTGCGCCCACGTGTATTGTGCATTGCCTACCTTTCGGGCGCCACAGGTTTAGAGCCGGGCGTGCAAATAGTCAGCACGGCAGGCGCGTCAACGCAAAACGCGCAACCGGTGTAGTGCTTGAGACAACACTTCCCTTCACTGT
>KB669626.1:421431-463051 GCA_000349105.1 Anopheles epiroticus
ATTTTTATAGATATATAGATTTTAGATTTTTAGAAAATCTTAAACATAAAATTTACGCGCTAAACATCAATCTTGTGATGATTACAAAACACAACCTAATGACGTTGTAAGCTCCCTTAGCTAAACACATTATGGGGGTTTCCAGTCTTCCAAAACATTACTCAAAAATTTGCAAACATTTGTGTCCTTGCATAATCCTTACAAGCAACTATTAATTTAGCTTCTGCATCCCTCTTTCAACCGCCCTGGTCAAAACAATGTCCAACAGCACTAAAGCTTTAGGCGTGGTTAACTTAATCCTGCTCAATGTGAATGCCGATTTGACATAAAAGTAAGACGCGGCCAAGATTTTACTCTCCATCACCGAGCGTGTCACCCACGCTCCTGTCCACATCTCGTAAATATCTTCGGTCGGCTTCATCCTATTCATCCATCGTGCACAACAATAAATCGTTTCGCTCCGCTTGTCACCACATTCGCCCGCGCTGACAGCATAATGACGGCCATTCACACGGCAAATGGCGAGCGCGATTGAAAATATAAGCATTCCCCTCTCCTCACCCACCTCCCCCTTACCATAACCACACACAAATTGAATCTGGCAAATCGATTTCATTGCCAGTTTCGTCCTAAGCTTTCGATCGACCATCGGGCGGGCTTTGATGGGAAAAGTTTGATCGTTCGCTATTCGCGCGCGCGCACGCGTTTCACTGTTTGATCGACTTTTCACGACCCGGGCTGAGGGCCGGTAGGAGAAGGGGGGGAGGGGGAGGGGTGCTGTAGATTTGAGTGTCGTTTATTGCTAATGTTAGCGTCCTGTTGCATCGGGCCACAATGCCACAATGGCAATGCTTCATAATCCGTCTTTTCACACAAACAAAACGAATCCAAGTCAGAATGGCTGTTGGGTTGACGACCGGTAGAGAACGGAACGTAAGATATCGTTCGCTCACCAAAAGGGCGCTTGCTTAAAGCTGGTGCCAGCTGTACTGAGCAGCCCCCGCAGACCGGACCCACAGAAACAATCGTACTAAAGCTCTTGCTAACTTTGCGCTACCAATAAAATGGGTGGTGGTTTTTACTGCAGCTTGCCTAGGGCAATCGCAAGGCGAGGTCCTTCCTCGCACTAAAGGACGAAAAACTAGCAAACAAGTAGTGGTGGGCAGCGAAGAAAGGAGAAAAAATTACCCAATAAAGACAGCCAATAACGGGACCGATGGGCGAATGCGGAATGCTTTTCGCAGGGATGATAAAAACAGCAAAACCCATCTCGGGCTAGCTTCACCATTACGGCTAGCGCTTTTCTTTGCTTTTCTTCAGCAGCGACGGGCGGAATTTTATTCCAGTGGCAGTGAATGGCACCCTTTAATGCGAACGCCACAACATGCGGGAACGGAAAAGGGACTGTGTTGAACGGGGACACACACACACACACGCATACGAATCGTCCACACCCACCAACGTTTGCTTGCTAGTTTATTTGCTTCTTCGTCAATCAATTCGCAATGAGTGGAAGATGATTGCAAAGAGGTGGCATGGGGCAGGAGCACGAATTCAAACGCGATGAGACATCCACTCATGGTTTGCATTTTCATGGCCAATTAGGTGCGAGCGAGCACGCGTTACAAGTGAGTAACGCCATTATTTGCAAAGCATTACGCAAGCGGGACCGGGGAACGGCAACAAACGTCGCCGGCACGAGAGCGAGAGTGGCACAACAGCACCACAGCGAGCCCCAATCAGCAGCAACGAGCAGCAATCATGTTGGTCCTTGTTGGGTGGTGTGTTTGCGTTCGTATGTGGTCCACTTCTCTGCACCCTCGGCAGGCCCACAGCTGCTTACAAGTGCCATTTTCGAGGCGATAGTTTGAAGCCAACTTACCACCGGCTCTCTTTAATTCACGATGGACAAGCAGCACGATTGATCGTAAGGACCGAGCAGTGGGGTGTTTTTTTCCACTCCCTTTATTTATGTGCTTTCCGTTGCGCAAAGTGGTTTGCCACTCTGTGATGCATAATTTAGGCTTGCTTTTTTTTTTCGAACAACCAGCGTGTACGACATCCATGGACCTGAACGAAGCGAAACGAATGAACAGCGAGAGCGGTGCAACATTATTGCTGCACTCCAAAAATTACGAGTGGCTTGTAATAGGGATGGCCATTAACCATTTCCCACTTTTCCTCACAATTTTCTCTCGCATTAAGCTTCAATTCAAATGCGTTTTTCTTACCGCCCATCATTACTGCCCTTTCCTTCCTTCAGCTTTGGCAGGGGCGAAATCATACGCGAATGGAATTTTCTGTTGCGCATCACTCGATTTATCTTTTCAGTCGCTTCAGTCCACTGACCGGCACAAGACACACACAAGTGCGCGCGCCATCTGAGTGGGATGGTTTTGACGCTGGTGTGGGGCGTTTGGGTCGTGTTTTTTTTTCTGAACGGGGCGCATTGCACAGGTACGGCATGAGATAAAAATAAATCTCTTTCGTTCGCGTCGCGAGCTCTTCCGTAATCGCTAGGTAAGGGAGGCAACTGCGGCTGTAGCAGCATGGTTAATCATTGCCATTGAATCGGTATACGGTGAGACACTTTTCGACGACATGGGTGTATTAGAAACATGTTGATCTACAATTGGTATAACAACTTATATTAACTGCACCAAAAAAAAAAAACGAAGGTTCACGTCAAAATTCTAGATCTCTACTCTCATTTATATGTGTTTATGAAACCGGCAATGAATAATAAGCAGCGTGCCAGAAGGCCAGAACGAAACCGTTTCAAAACACATTTTCGTATGTTTCCGATTGCGTTAGACATCGTCGCACCCACGCACAAGTGACATCCCGTGGCCGGGCGCAAGGCGATGAGGTTGAAAAATGAATCAGCCTGTTTTGCTAAAAATAAAGCATTCAAGTGCAAAGCAATGTAATCAAGCAACATCGAACGACGAAGAAACTAAACGCAACAACAAATCCTTACTTCCACCAACAGTTTACCTTCGCGCGAGATTAACACGTTTCCGAGAGTGGAATAACAACTTTTCATACAGGGTTGTTGCCGATGTGTAGGAGAATAAATATGTTTGCTGCTATTCATACGCAAGCACACGAATCGTTGGGTCGTAGGAATGTTTCAACAAGGAGGTAAACGGTGATAAATTATCATTAGGAAGAACATTTCTTGGCCGAAGTGAAAATATGCTCCACAGACTGTACAGCTTACAACTGAATTTCTTTCTCTCTTTGAAATATTTTTTCAAGCGAAAATAAAAATCGATTAACTCGTAACTACCAAAAAAAAACCCATCGCAAGTAAAGCGAAAATGCAAAAAAAATCACCATCTGGTAAAAAGAAGTCTCATAATCCATCGTTAAACCGTTTTTCTCAGCGTTATCTAAACCGATTGGCTACTCCCACTCTCGACAAACCCATTCCCAACGGGGACCTCCCCTTCAAAATTTAAATCAACCAAATCGACCCACTTTGCCTTCCAACCCGCCACGGCAAAGTTCTGAAGCGGCCCGTGCAAACAGTTTTTTTGAGAAAGAAAAACAAAACAAAAAAAAAACAACAAAAAACACTGACACTTTACATTTACTTTGCCTTTTCACATTCCTTTTCGACTGCAAAACGGTCGGCCCAATAACGCACAGAACAAATAGGTTAGACAGTTAACGATTAGTCGAGTGTCACACTGTGCCGGGCAGGAAAGGAGGCGCCTGGTGGCGCGTACGCGACGGTTCAAACATTCCGTCGGGGCGGGGGTTTTTTTTATTGCTTCGGTGGTTTAGCGTTGCTGGCGCTGGTTTCTCGGTGGTTCGATTATGAAGCAAAGGGAAACACTTTTTTTATTATATGATATGATGGTGTATGGGTTGAGAGGTTTTTTTGTTTAAGTTGTAAACGTTCTGTACTAGACAGCAACTAAATAGTAAATTCAAAAATAATCTACTTACTTCTGCAAAATCTGCGACACAATCAACAAAACGACACTGGGTCCGAATACCGCGGGGAGGTTTGTAGCGCAGCTCCGTGAGTGTCGCTCTTGGTCAGCGCGCACACCCACGGGCAAAGCGAAGCGAACGAAACGACCCTGCCCGGTCGGTCGGACTGTATCACCGCGCTCTTCTTCACTTAAAATATTTTATGTTTCCTTTCCCGCCCTCAAACACTTTTCTTTCTACCTTTTAGGCACACTATGTGTGTGTGTGTTTTTTTTTTCTCTCTGTTTTCTTCCACTGCACTATCAGAAAGCACCTTCACGCCGTTGCACCCATCCACGCGGAGCACCTTGAAAAGTGGAACAGACAATGAAGCAAAAGTGGGTGAAATGCGCCCATTCGCACCATCATTACAGCATCATTTCCGGTTTACTGCGGGGTGTTTGTGTGTAAGTGTGCCCGCATGTGTCACTGCTGTCACTGGCACTGGCTGAGCTGCATGCTGCACACACTTTCCATTCCACATGCCGCTCGTTAGCAGCGATCTTTTTCACTGTACGCCCGGCAGCAAACGGTTGGCTTTGCGGTCAGTTGAGAAGCAATTTGTGCCCGCCACCGTTTCACGTTCGCACCGAACCGTTCACCGATAAATCTTTGCGTGCCTTTGGTGCGGATGTTTTATGCTCCCTTCAAACTCCCCTTCCGGTGGGCAAAAGTGCTAAGTGATAACGGTGGTGTACACAATTAACACGCTAGCAGAAACAGCACTCAACCACCCCTTTTATGATATTATTTCACAGTTGCATAAGGATAATTGAATTTAAAATATTTTAGCAGTGAAAGGGATTTTATAATGATTTTCCTAATGCAAGCAAAAACAAAAAAGAAACAAAACCAGAGAAACCACCACGTACAGATCGCGAAGGAACGGGCCCGAAGGCCTGCCGTCGTTCGACTGACGGGCCTACACACGGGTGCTGCCCCGGGGCCAAGCGCACCGGCGTTTGCGCAGGCTGTATGCGCAACCTGCCCCAAACGCAAGTGTGTCGGTGTGTGGGTTGCCGCTGACCGTGGGAGCGCCATGCGAGCGGGCAGCAGACTTTAAGAGAGCCAACCTTCGGCAACCGAAAACGGCACCGTGCTTAAGAACCCTAACGAAATAAATATCTTTAAATCCGTCCGTTGACCAAACGTTCGTAAGTGGTGGAATGCAAGAAAGTAAAACAGCGGAAGAGAGTGAGAGAGTGGCAAGCGAAAGTACAAAATCAGAATGAGCGTAAGAGCATTGAAGAGAAAATGACAAATAAAAGCGGGAAAAAGAAGAAGAAGCATACACTAATGGCATCAGAATCGTGGTCCTAATTTCAACGTGGCCGTACGCACATTTTTTCGCCGCTCTATTGAACATTGAACTGGGCAGCGCGGTGCTGCCGGCGGGGGTTGAATGAGCCGTCTCGTGAACCTGCCACACGCGGTTTGCCTTGCGGACGGCCCAAGCGCTGCACGAACGCGCCACACCAAGCGGATGGTGCGCGGTTTTATTTTTGGGATCGTCACCGAACGCCGATTTAGTATGATTAAAATTTTCAACATTATTTTAAGAGTATCGTACGGTTTGCTGTAGTACCGTGAGGGCCTTATTTCACTTATTGAAAATTTTAGCAAACCTGCTGCTAGGCGTTAGTGTTGTTGGCTTACTAAACCTCAACCTCCGTGAAGCAACATCAATCATATTAATGCTTTTTTGATTGCGATTGCGACCACTGTACGTGAAATGACAATGTCCCAAAAGGAATGGAAACATGGCAAGGTGCTCATTTTACCGTTTGCAGGCGCACATTCATTGTCATCATCATCACCGTCACCATCATCCACATCATCGTCGACGCAATGGCATTGAATATGCGTGTAAAGTCACTGCACAGGGTATTACTCACACGAATGTCACAAAATCTCATCCACCGGTTCATCTTTTCAACTCCCCTGTGCTTGTGGTGGCCCGAAAAACTCGGCTGCGTTTCTGAACGACTGCTTGCCGAGATTCCCCACCATCCCCTCCGTATCTTTCGTTTTGCATCGAACCCATTGACACGGTTCAGGTCCCGTCAGACGGGCGACAAGATGGTAAAACCGTCCCGCTTCTTCCCTGATGGGTGGTGGTGCTTGGCGCGTTGTTCGCACGGCGAGCACGGCGTGATGTAATATTAGCAGCACGAACGTACGAACGGTGGTGCGGTCGAGCAGGGATGGTTCATGCAAGAGTGGCTGCTTCCGACGGTGAACGAACCGCCATTGTCTTGGGAAGGTTTCGCAGCGACTGACAAGAAATTCATTAATCCAGCAATGTTTACAAAGAGGTGTGCTTCAGCAATTAGTTACATTTTGTATTCCAAAAATAAACTTTGCTTTTTAAACCATAAAAAAAGCAATTTACTTGTGAAAGAAATATGTTATTCTTTAGCCCAACGGGGTACATAGGTTTTAAAATGAAAAGTTTACTGTAGCCATCTTTTTTACTGAAACAGTCTGATGTATCTTAGTTCCAACAGAAACTTTAATCAAACTAATCTTGCTTACTAAAGAATAAAAGTGTTTCTAAAACAAAAAAAGAAATTCATCAAAAATATCTTAAATACTTTCAAAAGTCAATCAATCTGATGTGCTGTCGAGTCGATGTTGAGCTGGTTTTGATTGTGATGCAATAGATTATTGAATTTTCACTCGTTACAGTAAATGTGTATGATTTTAAAATCTCTTTTGCGCATCAATAATAACATACATATAAGTGAAGACAGGTTGTGAAAGCGGTATGAGTGGTTTTTAAAATATTTGTTTCATTCCCCATAATAATCAAGTGTGATTAAAAGTTTGTGAAGTTGAAATATTATTCTTTAATAATTAGCCCAACAAATCAATGAAGACATTAATCTCTGAATTAGTTTTTGTTTCTAGCACGTGAATATAATGCCTAAGTTATCTTTATTGATTATCAAGCATTTTAACTTCATCACTTTCTTAAGTATTTTAAAATATCAAAAACCTATAAAAAAATCTTAAAATATCAAAAACCTATAAAAAAAACATTTCTATGCAAGACCATCAAAAACATAATAACAAACAAAAAGTAATAATAACATAACAAACGAAAAGTGATAATAGACACACAAGCATGCTATAGGCTAAAGATGCAAAACAAGAGAACAAAAAAAATTGTTAAATTCGTCTGGAATGCGTGCAAACGCCTATGAACGCAAACATAAATAACTGCAAACGTAACAAAAACATTTAACCGAATATAAGCAGGCCATGATGTGTCAAAACATTGGCTGAGTGTAGTTGAGAATAGTTGAAGAAGGAAGTAATGTGACGTGTGTGGAGTACTTGAAAATAAAAGAACGAGACAACAGAAAACTGAACACAACAGAAAAAATGAGAAAAAAGGGGATGATAGAATAGAATGATAGAATCGGGAAGAGATTTTGAAGGTACAATTAAATCAATGCAACATATCTAAATTGTATTTAAGGCAAAAGAGCACTAAGACAATGTTTTAATGTTGTTCAATTTTCCAATGTTTTGTTTCGATTTTCAAAGTATTACATAAAAATACCTTGAACCTTTAATTCAACCAAAACCAGCGAACCACAAATAAAGAACATTCATTAGGAAATTACCTCCGCCCTTCAGTAGCTACTTTCCAAGATTGAACGCGGCATTAGAAAAGAATACATCCAGCAGCAGCTGAGCGTGGCTAAAAATAACAGTTTCAATCAGAAACATTCCGTTTTCTCACCTCTAAGCAAACATTGAACTTGGCAGCCCAAACCGGCACTACCTTGCCGTAACGATACGCTTGATCCACTACCAGAACAGCACCTTCCATCATTTCCTGTACGTTTTTATTCTCCTCCCCGGTGCCACACAAACGCCCGTCCCACGAATCTTTCGCTACCCCGTCAGTCAGCTCGTTGTTTATTAGCGAAATTTTTACTCCGAACCGTAATCGCACCGCGCGTTGATTGCGAATGACGTTCGCGACCGCGTTTAATTTTGATAAATTGATTTCCTACCCCACAATGACCGGCCGGTTCAGGTGGGTGTCGTTATTTTCTTAGTGCAATTCCTCGCTATTTCTCACCGTTCACTTTGCCCCGAGCTGCACAGCAAACTATGGCAAAAGCCAGCAGCAGAAAGGTGTAATGTAACAAAGATGCTAGCAGAGGGGTTTTTTCCATCTTATTTGCAGGAAAATATTTTTACTGACCCCGTGGCGGTTGGTGGGCGGGCGTCGAATCTGTTGCTTTTTCGGGAAATGTGATTCGAACGAAATCCGACAACCTTGAAACGGAACGGCGCACGGTGTGTCCTGCTCCGTTTGCTTGTATCCTTTACCCCGCGCGCTCTGTGTACCGCCCTTTATCGTTCCGTCATTGAGATTGTATGTTGCTACCGAGACCGAGAGCAAACCGAGCGGAAAAGCGGAGGAAACATAGCAGCAGGGATCATGTCACCTTTCCGCCACAAACACACACACACACACACACACACACACACACACAAGCGTACATTCCCTTTCTCCTTCGTACCCTTGGGCAAACGGTGAAGCTGGTCATCCGTAGCGAAGCGTTCTGTTTCGGATGATTTGTGTGCGCATCGATGGAAAAATGGGAGACACTGGGAGGAAGGATACAAAGCAATCACACATACACACACGCACACACACACACGCACATCCACACATCCATACAAACAGAAGCAAGCAAATGTTGACATACCATTAGCAGGATTGACCTAGGCAGGCTGGGGAAAAAACGTTTTTCCGATCCTTTTTTCACCGACGGAGCGATTTGCTTCTGGCTCACGAAAATTAAACGTTACTACTGAGATTGGCTTACGGTGGAAGCGATTTACATGGATATAAATTGTTGCAAAGCAGGCAGAGGTGAGCGAGAAGGGGAGGGAGGTGGGGGGAGGGAATGGGAGGGAGTGGTTGTAACAGCATTTGCTTGAAAATATTCAATCTTGTCACCGTCGCGCCGTGATAGCGTGTGCTGCGTTCGAGATGTGGGTAGAAAGTCAGGGAAGTAGTTCTTGTTTTTATTTAATCCGGTAGCAAAACGTTTATTTTTGCCAGACAAACAACACTTAAGCAGGGAAATGTGTGATAAGCAATTGGCGGCTTTGCATTCGGTTTGAGTTTAAACATGAGCTTTTGATGTTTATGTAGCACACGTTTTTTTTATCATAAACGGCAAGTCTATCAGCCATTAAAAATAATTAATAAAAAAGCAAATTAATTGCTATTGCTGTCTTGCATTCAACATGTTTTTTAGATGCGGTCTTATTGCGTTGTTTGTAGTCGTTGTATTTAAAAATGCAATCAAAATTGTCCAAAAAAGATGTTTTATTGGAATACTGCAATGTATCTCTGATACATTTGAAAGCTTATGAATGGTAGAAAAATCGTATTAAACTTCACTCTGTCGATTCCTCCCATATCATCACGATTAAAAAATAATTATCAGAAAATATCTAAACGCTAATTAATGTCTTCAATTAAGAAACAATGTTATGACATTTAAAACAATGATGCACAATGATCTCGAGTGAATCGAATTTTCTAATAAATTGACAGTTTTCTCATAAAATTATAATACATAAGCATTTGCTAGGATATCTTACATAAACTTGGAGCGATGGTGCAATTGCGCAAATCTACCTTCACCATTTTTGTTTTTACTATAAACTTCAACCATTAATGGTAGGAAAGATCAAAACAGTACGTATAAAAAATGATTTTAAGATATGCATAGTTGAAATTCTCTTTGATGGTAACATCTACCATATGACGCTTGTTATCATATAGTTTCAACGCGGTTCAGCATTCGCGTGAGTTCGTTATTCACTAAACTTTTGGTTTTTATTCAACCTCTTTACCGATTGCAAAAACTTAAGTGACTCTTCATTAACTTTGCTGAAGCTCGTGCCTGTTGCTGGACCTAAACGGCACACACTGGGCAGCATACCCTATCACTGCCACAAAGCAAGAGCTTCAATCCTCGGCCGCGTTGTCGCTTTTGCGGCATCTGCTCTGATGTTTCGCAGCAATCGATCAACACTCGTGGATAACACGCAGCCCAAACGCTTGCCGAGACACATTTATAATTTTTGCCATTATTGCCATAATCTGCAAACATTTTATTGGTGACTCAGTTTATCTGGCGTGTAAAGATGTAAAATGTGTACGCACTGATCGGTTTAATGCCCCTTTCAGAGCGACAGCGTAGCACGTGAAGTAGATAAGATCGTATGAAGAGGCAAATGTGATAGTAACGCATCCGGGATCCGATAGTACAGGTTTATCGTTTAAATACTCTTTTTATGGCCAATGCCGGATTCATTCATTTTTTCACCGGAATGCCGGATTGATTTTGCGTAAGCGCATTTATCATCGGACAATCAGTGATGTAACTCTTATTCGGTCGCTCGCTCGCTTATCACGAACCAAATTTCAAATATAAACCGGGCAAAAATGTTAACCACTCAGCTATTCAACTGTTGGGTACGGTGATAGAAGCAGCGTAGTATCATGATGAAGCTATCAGTAAGATTCCTTGTGCTTAGTGTGGTTGTGGTGCTGCTAGTCGGCAGTGTTACACCGAAGGAAGTTGACTTTGGGCCGGAGGTCCCAACCGAGCTCTCAAACACAATCTATGAGCCAAGTGATGATGTGAAGCACCTGCTAATGGAGGAGAATGAAAACAAGTTAGCCACCGTCGGATACGATCTCTTCCCTGGACAGATACCGTACCACGCAGAAGTGGGCGTGAAAACCAAAGGCTCGTCCGGTTTACATATTCGGGCCGGCACCCTCGTCACTCCCAGTTTCGTCCTCATGCCGGCATACTTTTTAGGCAACATGTTGTTCAATTATGAGTTTGATTACGGTGAGATTGGTTTGGGCGCAGGTTTTGGCGACGGCACGCAGTGGGAGCAGCGCATCAACTTCACCATGAACGGAATTCGGTTCCACCCGCTGTATCGCTATCCGTCCACGGAGTTAAACAACATTGCATTGATCCGCATGGAGCATCCGGCCACTGTAAGCACCTTTGTAAAACCGATCCGTTTACCAGCGGCCTCAGACGATCGCACCTTCGAGCTGATGGAGGGTACAACGATCGGTGCCTACGTGTCCAACGATCCGAAATACGCACGCAACGAAGTGATGGAGAACGCAAAGTGCATGGCAGGCCGGCCGAGCGAAGTTGCTGATCAGCACTTATGTACGAATCCTTACATTGGAGGTTCGTTTTGCAACATACAGTACGGGTCCTCGCTGGCAATCGAGGATGAGACCGGTCCGGTGTTGGTAGGCACCGGCGTGCTTGTGCATTATTGTACGTTCACTAATCCCAACCAGTTCGTTCGGGTGTCTTTCTTCCGTGACTGGATTCAGATGAATTCGGATTACGAGGATTAGCAGAAATGATGTATAGGTCCAAATCATCAAGCAGCCAAGCGTTTATGTAGTGGAACCTTTTTACTGGTTTAAATTATTTCCAAAAGATTTTGCCTAGCAAAATATAGATGCGTGTCAAGTTGATTTGCTTTACGAAACCAGCATGAAAATTGAAAGAAACCAATAATTTAAGATAAAACTTTTTGTAAGCGACAGCTTATTGCCTGTCTAATGCAATACTTTCCATTTTTATGCAGAGAGACTAAAAGAATACTAGAGGAATAGTTTTTGCTTAACTTTAATTCAGACATTTTTATAATCATTAGAATGAATCAAAAACACTCTACTGTAACGGGATGGGATCCAAAGATTACTTAAGATCTCATCGAACTCCTATCCCGATACGTTCACGTCGTGCAGGATGGTAACAGCCCATCAGGTGGATGAAGACGCAAGGCAAAAGAGGAAGGGAGTATGCGGGTGTTCCAAGTAACTGGCATTCCATGAATCGTTGGGGCGCAGTTCTACGCTAAACAAATCCATCACGATATCCTCCAGAGGTACTGCGGCGGTAGGGGATGTGAACCTGGACTTAATATGGTTCCAGTGCTCACGTTTGCCTATGGGATATGGACTCTGTCCAAAACTGTCGATACCTTCTTAGCCGCGTTCGAGAGGAAGATGCTCAAGAGGATTGTTGTCCCCATACGCGAGGAAGGACAATGGAGGAGCCGATAGAACGACGAGCTGTACGAGCTGCACGACGATCTCACCGATGTACTGTGGATTAAGCTGGACCAGAATGACCCAGCGCGTAAATTCTTCGTGGACCGTCCACATAAACAGAAGAGGCGTAGTAGGCCCAAATTGTGGAGGTAGGATAGCGAAGTGGTCATTAAAGTCATCATCCCCGCTATCAAAACCGGGATAATGGATTTTCAGACGTGTCGGAGTTTGTTGGATCAGGGCAAGACCACAAAGTTGGTTGTAATCGCCCGATAAGTAAGATAGAAAAGACAAAAACAATAAGATTAAAACCTCATTTGTCTTCAAAGACGTATGGGAAATATTGTTTTCCAGAGATCCAAAGACGATACTCAGTTTATACTTTTTCGTATTAAAAAAAAGGCCTACTTAAATCAAATCCCATAACTACTTGTCTGTAACGATCGTTAACAAACTTGTGCTACTCTTACAACAGACAGTGCCAGATTTGCGCTTTGCAAAACGGAACTTTTCAATGTTCTCACGCACGGTTCACCGCTCACAGCAAGCATCACGCCCATCACACACCACGGAACACCGCTTGAGCTCTCGCCAATGCCCATTCCGCTGAGACCATGCTGAGATGCTGCCGTGAGAAGAAGGCGTGAGTTACTCATCTCACCCACCAGACACAACGTTCGGCGAGAACGCATGCGTGCCGATCGATTCCACCCATAAACGAACACAGTACGGAATACAAAACGGCAAAAAAGGCAGATACGCAGACGGGCTGTCGCGATAGAGTCGTGTTCGGGATAGGGTGCAACACTTGGTTCTAGCATCTGATCCAAGCGTGGACATCACACACTCTCTCTGGGATGCGAAGAGTTCCGGTAGCTTATGAAGCGAGAGGGGGGAGGGGGCGTTTGTGGAGGGAGAGGATTACATTACAAGACCTTGAAGGAGCAATCTGTTGAGACCATCAATGACACCAACGAGAAGGATGATGATGATGATGAGCAGGCTGAGTACTGTTTGGTGTGCGTACGCGCTTTTCCGAAAGTGTTAGGATGGCTTCGAGATACAACATATCGCTTATCGGAAACTTCAACCCTACGCAGCAAACGATTCGACACAAACAAACACACATACACACGCAAACACACATCTGGCTTACAGGGGTTAATTAGCTGGATGTTTTCTCTGTCCGTTGGGGCCGCAAGCAAATGTGCGTTTCGATGGCGAACGGGTGTAACAACAACAGGTACGCACCGTCGCATCTATACACAGGATGCCTCAAGAATCGTTGGTTCGGTGACAAATTAGCAAACACTGAAGTGGACATTCAGGAATGTGTAGAGTGCTGTGTTTGTTTTCGATCAATCATGGAACTGCTCGATTAAAGGAAATTCGTTGACTATTTGCTGGAAGCTTCTACCAGCTCGCGACTAGTTCAACTGAAAACGTTTGCTTTGTTACGGTTCGTGAGGCTAGACCTCTTCAGTCCGATGAAGAGAGGTTCTCGCATCGCGATGCATTCCACTTCCCGGATGCGTGTGAATGAGTGAGGAAGTATTGTGCTACAATCTGGCACGTCTAATGGTTCGCTATTTGCTCGTAAATGGTCCATTACCGAGTAAAACGGGGAATGATTAGTGGCCATAATTAGTGCTTGATGGCAGCTTGTCGCAAGGTCGGTGTAATGCGTCTTCAAGTGAGATGGGTGTGCACAGTACTGGGGAAGATTTCTATGAAATGGTAAATCAGTTTGATGAATTAAGAGAAAATGAAGTCAGCTAAGGGTTAGGAAAGGTGAATAGAAAAAATAGATTAAATAAACTTTATTTTTCAAATTCTGGTTTCATGCTCTGTCTTCTAATGTTGGCCCCTTTTATGTTTTAAGCCAGTTTTTTATATGGAGTTATAGACAAAACCACACACAAAACTAGTTTCAGATTTTCAGCCTAGGGTGTTTTCAGCCTAAAAACCAAGGTGTATGTATTTAGAAGGGAAGTTATATGGCTTTGGCTGGGGTGCCATGTTGAGTATTGGTATGTCAAATCGCATACAGTTTTCAGCACCCTCACCAGCCCCTCGCCGAATTCTGTACCAGAGCTCACAGAAGTGTTATGTCAAGTTGGGAAATGTCAATTTGCTCTGGACGACTTCACCTTCTAAATACAAACACCTTGCCTAAAAGCTAGAATTAGTTTCGAGTACCTGCTCGAGAAGATGTCAAATCTAAGGATCAGCAGTCCATCTCTTTCTAACTTGTTTGTTGTTGTTTTAAACTGACCATTAGTCAAGCTGGTCATATTCTTCCTCATGAAACTCGATAACATTAATTCAACAAATAATTGTTTTTCTGGTTCTCTTCCTTTTTTTATTGAAATTCTTTTTACTTATGTTATTTTTTATTTGTGATGACTAATTTACTTTCAAAAGAATAGTTTATTGTTCGAGGTATTTATATTTAATTGTTAATGAATGATTTCTGTTCTCAAAAACACATTTCCAAGTGCTATAAAGCGCTGTTGATGAACTACTTCACTTATCCGGCGCTTCTACTACCTGGTGGCTTTCGTCTACTACCACGAACTCCAAAACCTCTAACGGTCTTGTCTCAATGCATTATCCCAGCCTAGATGGTAGACACCGTCGTCCTCCCATCTCAGCTCAGCAGTAAAAGGATAAAAGGATTTTGCAGGCTGGGTCGTTCCGTACTAGGCTTGAAACATGGTCTGCTCACCAAAGCCGCACAAGCTTATTCCACAGTACAACAGTGAGGTCGTTGTACAATTATTTTCAATGGATAAATTAGCAGTACCTGTTATACTCACTGTTAAGAAGTGGCTTCAATAACTAAAATAAACTAACGAGCTGTTTGACGCTACCAGGTAATGTTTTTATTTACAAAACTGCTCGATAAATGCTCGAAATCTGCTAGACAAACAAACAACTGACAGGCTGAAAATTTTAGCTTCTGGCTTAAAAACCATAAAAGGGGCAATTATTTTAACCTATGTTACTATAATGCTATATTATTGTTTAACAGTGAAGTTGTCAAATCGTATTATTTGTTTGTGCCGTTTTTTAGTTCAATTACATTCGGCCATATGATTTATATGCATCTTGTTCATTGCATTCAAAACAATAAGTTCTAATAAATGAATAGCTTCTTCTGTTAAGACTTTTTCTATTGAAAACAATTTGACCAAGAGAGTACAGTTGTAGTATTTGCCAGTTCATAATGCAACGATTAAAATGATTTACTTGATCTTGCACTTGCATGTAACAAAAGTCAAACTGATCTTAAACAGTTCGCTAGAAGTACTTAACCGAATAAGCAATTGTTTGTATGTATGATTGATAATGATACTTAATTGTAGTGAAATTTTAAGTATTTAACAGTATTATCACAATACCAAAGCTGTTGTGTTCGACCACTCGACCAATCGACCAATCGACCAGAAAGATTCAATGGTACCTGTACAAAAATTTAATTTGGCACAATTAAAAATGTTTGTTGATTGTCAAAATTCACTTGAAATTGTCAATATAACATACAAATAGTTTTGCTTTAATAAAAAGTGAATTTAACGGCAAACATTACCGCATTTGAAAGGCAATATATTTAGTGCTCAAATTTGAAAAATAAAATTAAGATATCTTTCAAGCCATAAATGGTTGCACGACAAATAGTATACATAACAGGCGATTTTGCCACCAGTTTTACTACCCTCGAAGAACTCCTCGCGAACAGAACACAAAACGTACGAACAAAATAGGCAGCGTTTGGCCCGTTGCCAAAAGGTCCATTTTCACTCTCACTTTAGCACTCACCTCACGTGTGCGCGGAAAAGCGAAAGAAGAATGAGAAGGAGAGTGAGAGAGAGTGAGAGAAACAAACAATAGCCAGATGGAGGCGCGTCAGGGATGCTGCGAGCCGTCTCTCACGAGCGGTGAGCCACTATTTTCATCCGCTCATCTAATCGCTCCTAATCATTGGCCATCATCATCGGCCATCATCACGTCCCGCGTCACTCCCGAGCGGGTGAGCGCATCCTGCGAAAGCTCGCGCGAGTGCTGGAGATGCGAGTGAGCTGAGCGACTGACTGGGGTTGATGACGGCTTCCGGCGGGTTCGGGCCGCGGCTCGTGCGTCAGTTTGTCAGCTCAGTTCGGTGCGTACGGTTGCGCTCCCGTCCCGCCGAGGAGTGAAAGTGGAGAAGCAAATAACGACAACACAGGAACAGAAATTCGGTAAGCTCTTACCTGCGAAGCGTAGCAGAGTGTTTCGGTGGAAGGTTTTTTTGTTTTGTTTTTGGTTCTGGTTTGACGCGCTAAAGTTTGGACAACGCTAGTGATGGTTTGTGCTTAATATTGCAGACATCGTATGAATACATCAAATCGCAAACATAAAGTGCCAAAAGTGACCCTTTTGTAGAAACCGTGAACTTATCAAATACAATCAAAAGCTTCGCAAATTTTTCAAAAAACCAAGTGAAGCGTCGCGCAAACCGCAGTGAATCGTCACGACTGTTTACATTCGAGCAGTGGGCCGAACTGTCACCGTAGGTGGTTCCGAAGAAAGGTGCTACCGGTGCTACCGAACAGCTCCGTGCCATATCCTTTTTTGCCAGCGCTGGCGAGTGCTTCAAGGTGAACTACTGCGTCACATTCTCACCAGCGACGCGTCGTGTCGTACCGTTTTACGGATGGCTGCCGCAAGCGTAGCGTGAAATAACCCACCCCCATACCCGAAATGTAAAGTGATTAAGGTAATGTGGCCAACCCGTGCACCCGGCAGCGAACGTGCGTGGCCAGCCATCAAAGCGTAGCGCGTGCGGTTGCCAGAACCATGGCTGCCCGGTTTTTCCCAGATGGTGGTGACCTTTTCGCGTTTTTGGGTTTTTTTTGGGGCCATTGCTGCTGCCGTCGACGTTGGTGGTTGGCAAAAGCGCCGACCTGAAAGAGGACAGCCCCGCACATCAAAGCTCACGGCGTGGAGCTAAACGGGACCCGAGTGCTTTCTTCACTCAACAGTCGCAACCGGGGCTCATTCCTAGCAGTAAGGGGCGGCTTTTGATCATCTGTGGCGGCGTCTGTGAGACGAAACGCGAGCAAGCAAATAGCCGACAGCGAGCAAGGATAAAACTTCCAAGTGGTGTGCATGTGTGTGCATTTTTTTGTTGTTGTTTTTCCCACCACTTCCGTCACATGTGCATTGGTTTTATAAATTCCGGTTAAGAGCGAGTGTGCGAAGACAGACAGACAAGTGTTTCTAACAGCACGGCTAGGCACCGGAAGCGCCGCCTGCGTAGGAAAAGTGCCATTACCGATTAAAAAGGAAAGAGAAACACACACAGACAAGAAAAAAGTTTGTTAGAGATGCAGAGAAAACGCAAACAGAAGGAGCAGCAGGGCGTGTTGATGTTTCTTTCGGCTTCCACCGACCGATCCTTTTTGGTCGTGACATTTGCCGGTGGCTGTTTTGTTTCAGTCGCTTCCTTTCCTGTTTCCAGTTCCTCCTCCTCCTCCCCCTCTCACTTTCCATCTCTTCCATTCTGTTTATTTGTGTTTTTTCTAGCATCCCATCTCAATGTCCACGCTGGCTCGATCCATTTCAAACGGGGTTTCGCTTTCTTAAGCGAAAATTTTCCGCAAAAGATCCGCTATCGTACTAGGACACGTTTCGAGGGGGGTGAGGGAAGGGGTGCACTTCCGGGGACCACACCACACGTTTCCTTTCCCTTTTCTGCAAACATCTCTTTTTAGTGCTTATTTTCTCACTTTTTCTTCTGCCATGTCCAGCTTTCGGGTTCGGGCTTTTCGCTTCCTGGTCCGGTTCCCTTCATAAAACACTGAAGCCAAAGTGTCGCGAGTGTCTGTGAGGCTTTTGTTTGTGTGGGTGCGTACGTGTCCGTGCGAAAGAGAGAAGCAAGGTTTGTTAGTGACGAGTTGCTGTTTGGCAGGGTGAAGAGGCGAAAGGGTGAGCTAGCGAGCACGACACTTCGTGCTCGACGTGCTAACGACGATAATATACGATTGTAAGCTCCCGCTGACAAGACGAACACGGTCAGCAGTTTTACTGGCCGGCAACAGGCACGTACCGACCGTCAGGTTGGGCAGAGAGAAAACCGAAGGTGAAGGAAGTTTTCCCCGTTGGTGAAAGTTAGCTGTTCCCGTGGACCAGCCCCGGGCTGCAGTTTCCTGGTCGGAGGAGGAAGTTTGCTTCACTGTCTCGGGTCACTGCGTCTCCAGCAAACGGCCGACAGCCCTTTCGACCCAAGGTAAGTTCCCTCTCCACTCAACTAACATTATTTCAGTGCACCACGTGCTACCCGTACCCGTACACTTCAAGGTTGAACAAAATGGCAACAGGCGTACGGGCCGATGTGGGTGATTAAAAACCGCACAAGGCCATTGAAGCGCCACATCTCGATTTGTGTCATCGAAAGTGAGGGCGAAACTGCGAGGGGCCGAGCGAACAATTAAACCGCAGCGAGAAGAATTCGCGATGGCACAGCACACAGCATTGCGAAACGTGACTGTCGATCGTTGCCACGCGATTGATATATGATCTGTGGCAGCTTGGAGCGTTTGAAGCCACCTGGCCCTATATTCCACTTGTGCGGCTGCAGCGTGCATTGGTGTGCAGTTTATTCACGTCAAACCTGTTTCGCAGCTGTTGATTGATGAGTGCTTTGCCATTTGCGAATACCCGGGAGGGGCGGGAGGGGCTGGGGGAGATGTCACTCTGCCCGTTCGGACCGGTAATTAAGCGAGCGAGCGATATATTGGCCGTGTGTCGGTTGTGCTTGCGGTTCGTGCACTCTGTCGCCGGCCTTCCTGTTGTTGTTTTTTTTTTGTTTGTTCGGTTTTGCCATTTGCCAGGCGAGCTATCATAGAATGTCAGAACCATTACCGAACCGAAAGATGACGGGAAAGGGTGGCATAGGTTAGGATGAGACCGATTGTTCTTTCGCTGCAGAGACTGATGAGATGCTGCCACCGCAAAGTTCGCTACGGAGCGTTTTGTGATTCTCAGGTTGATTTATTACCAGATTAAAGAAGAAAAAACAACCGATGCACCAATACGTTCGTCTTAGAGATATTTGACTGAGTCATACTTTTAGCAATGAATGTTTTTAAGAGTAAAACAGTGTCTCGAAAAGAATATGCAGTAGTTGTTTGAGCAAACACCTTACAAGCGCTGTATTAAACATGTTTTAATTCGAATGATTTTAATCTAGACTGTTTGTACCATTTTTTAAGATCAACAATACCTCGAATTGCTACAAAGGTTCCTTGTTGGGTTTGTTGAGCTTAATCATTTAGAGCAATTGTCTAACAAAGATATAATACACCATAAGTACCATCACCCTCACATCGTTTCATACAAAAATTGGCTCAGATCTAAATGTACTCCAATATTCTCCAACAATTTCTCTTACTATGAAAAGTCTCAAAGAAAACGAGGAAATTATTTTACATCGAAGGTGATCATTTAACGTGATAGGGCAACCCTTGATGAGAGTTTAGTGCCATTTAATGACGTTTTGTAGTTGAACTCAATGGCATCCTCTTATACCTTTAACGAGTTCTGATGAAGCTCAGTTCCCATCAAGATTTCATTTCGTTTACAATAACTGATTTATCGGTTGAGTAAGAAATTAGTATAGTATGCTTTACCAGCAGCTTTTAACTTAAAAAAACTCGAAACATTGTTAGTAAAAAAAAATGGTCTCATTCTAGCTGTAAAATCTCTTCTAATCCATTAATCATACTCATATTGTAATATGTAGCAATCTTACCACTTAATTCCAATCAATTATAGTCAGTGAGGACATATGGAAGGGGAAAGCCTTAAGTTGACTTAACTACTATTGAAATTATCAAGCAGATATGAAGGATGTGCCATCTAAATACGCTGTAATATAATCTTTAATACAATATGTCTGTAATCTATAATTATAACTAACAAGTGTTAATTCATTTATTAAAACGCATAAAACCCGAAACGCATAGGATGGGCTCGGTGGTCTAGTGGTAATGGCGTAGGCCTGTCAAAAGGCCCGTCGTTGGTTCGAATCTCATTCGGACCGCTGCCATTCCCCATACGTAGCATTTTGACTATCCTGCTATGGGTACACTAAATCACAGACCTCCTCCCCCCCCCATACGCAGAATTAACAATCTTGATATGGATGGGTACACTCAGTCACAGTAAGAGCCAAAGCTCAATGGTGATCCGTTTAAACCTTGACCCCACAGGCGTTGTTGTGCCACCTAACTGTGTGTCTACAATAGCTCAATCGGGTACGACGAACCTGAGTTACTCGGTTCCTGCAAGAGGTGGAAGACCCATCGTCGAGCCCTTCGAACCTTCAAGTCCCATACAATTTTGACAGAAGTCCAAAGGGGTTCGTAGCTCAGTTGAGTGTGTGTAGACACGCAGTAAGAAGAAGAAGAAAACAATGAAATTTCAATGAGATAAGTTCCCCAGAAATGAAGGTTTGTTGATTAGCAACTATTTAAATTTGTAGTAATGAAAGTGTGTTTAATTAAAAAGACAGGCCAGCTGTTCTGAAACTGTTTTAAAATATTTTCAAAGCCTTTCCTTTACCAAGACGGGCATTTGTTCACGTATGTACCGTGTTTTTGGAAAAACTTTCGATACGAAGTTCTGGAAAGAGCGACTCTACCGTAAATTGTATATGAGAGGCATAATAATGTAGCTTAATCAAGTTGTTTTTCCAGAATTTTTAACCGCTATATTTAAACGAAAAAGAACACATTGTCTCTTTAAATATTTACAACAAATTGAGTTTAATGCATGTAGCGAAAATTTATTGTTCGGAGAGCTTGCGGCATGTGCCAGATGTCTTGACACTTGTCCACATTCTTACAGCCATTGCAGCAACGGTGATAGAAAGGCTCAGAACTTCTTCTACTGTTTGTTGAGCAAGAGCAACTCTCATCTCTACCACCGCCTTCACCTTCCACTGTCCGGAACTTGTTGACATTCCTAAATTTACGGAATTCCTTCCTCCACTGCAACTACAGCATCCTAATCAACTCTTTCAGCATAGCAAGACTATCCCTCCATCTGCTGGTCAGGCTGTGGCTCAAGAGCCTTGGTAAAGCTGCTCACAATTGAATCCAGAATACCCCCGACAACAAAAGCACAACACACACCGAACATTCCGTTTGGGAACTTTTCACTCGAAGCTTTAATTGTAGCGCTCATTTCACTCCGGTACCGGTGGGGCTCGTTGTCGGACTTATCGGCTCAACATCATGGGCCCGGTCTGTTTTATTCCCAGTTCTCGTACCTCCTTCCATTTTCTTTCCAACCCCACAATTGACCTCGCACCCCAAAAACACAATGGGCAATCGTAAATCGTCAAACCAAACACCGACCCGTAGGGAAACGTGGTCGGCCGAGCGGAAAATGAGAATATTTCAGCATTTGCCGCTGAGCCGATCTCTTATCGTTTGGAAAGCCGGGCTTATCGTACTGCCCGGTGTTCTTCCACTCCACGCTGGGTGGTGCACGATTGACCGCACATCGATTAATCTACCCAGCGTGGCCCCGCTACCGTACCGGAGTGTCAGAGTTCGAGCTGGTCGGTGAGTCTTTTGTTTCTTTATTTCCCGGCGTCATTTTACGATCTGCGGTACTGTCTGCATATCATTACACTCGTGTACTATGGTGGAAGGCGAAAGGAGAGAATCGTAAGCCACGCAAACTTCAAAGCACATTCCCACATTTCGCTCAACCGTAGGTGGGAGAGTGTGAGTGAAGAAGAAGGAAGAAACAATATTTCAACCAGCGGGCACAATGGTGCGTCAGTGTGAGGGCTTCCTGACAAGTGTCAAGTGCACTCAGCCTCGGCGAAATCAGGTCGAAATATTTTGCAAACTGTTCAGCTTTTGTGAATGTGTGCCAGAGTGTGGAACGCTTAGATTGCCACGAAACGAAACGTTTGGCTTAGCCTCGGTCTGGCGCTGAGCGGCTGTCATCATTTTGTCCATTTTGCTTTCACCAAAAACACTTTCATTTTGCCATTATAACAAGGGATAAAAGTTAAACTGTAGCGAAGAAACGATGCAGCAACCGGACCGAGAACATCCTTCCGTTTCGGGTGAGTCACTAACAAGTCGCCTAACGTGCTGGTTGCTCGTTCACCGACATTTCAACAATTGCTCAAGATAAAACCCTTCAACTTTGTGTCACCGATCCGCTAGCCTGTTAGCCGGCCCTTTGCCAAAACGGTAGCAGACCACTTTCCAGCATTAGGGTGTCACCTTTTTTTTTGTTGTTCTGTTCTTTTTCTGCACCGTTTTGCAAGTCCTTTTTTGTTCCATCGGCAACACCCACCCAAGACTGCGCACACGTGTTTGTAACGTTGGGTAAGAATATTTTATTTCAACCTGCCTGTATCGTCGGAACACTTCACCACTGCCAGCAGGCAGGCAGGTAAGATGAGAGGTGGCTGCGGGTAGCGGAGGTTCTGCACGGTTTGGGCTTTCTTTTGCGCTGTTTTGACTTGATTTCCTGATGACTTCCGGACTTAGCACGGCTCAGCGCGATGTCAGCGATGCTCGAAAAGATCAGAAGATGTAGTACCGGCTGGCGCAGAGGTTCCTGTCTCTGAAGCTACGCTGGTTTGGTTTTCGGTGGAATGTTGTGGCTGCTTTGAGCTTCCTTGTGCCGGCAACGGTCGCATCACTTGTGGAAGCATTGTTTCGCGAGCAGTAGCATCACAATTGTGCCATTGTTTAGAACCGTTTTCGCTGGGACAATGGGAAAACCTCCAAGCTTCAAGTGGTTAACCTGTTGGATCAAAGGCACATCCTTTTACCTTTTCGTAGCGCTGGTAGTTGGCGCTGGTCGGGTAGTTAAAGGCGCATAAAGACAAACGTGTTGTGTGGAATGATATCCATACCTGAGGGTTGCTTGTTGAAATTTACAACCCGACAAACTTTCTGTGACGAAAATGTGTTCAAAACCAATTTACAAAAACGTCCGTAATAATTGTTAATCAGATGTGATAGATGGTTTTATGGGTAAAACTGGTATAATGTTATGTTTAGATCATTCAAATTTTTGTTTTAAAATATCAAAAGGTTATACGTAGCAAATACTATGATTGTTATGAAATTTTTGTTTTTGTTTTCTTGCACTTCAAAATTAAACTGCAGATTCTACTGTCTGGAAAAGCCAGAAAAAATGTGTTCTTTGTCGCAATTAAAAAAACAAAGTTTCCGAATATTTGAACAGTTCTTTCTCTCAACTTAGTTTGGCAAAGTGGTTCAAACAACGTGCTCCCCAATGTGATAAAAGATGAATAATTCTTGAGAAAATACACTTACTATTTTATTACGATGGAGGCGCATGGTGTTTCATAAAGCAATCGAAAATAATAATACATGGTGGAGGCGCCTGGTGTTTCTAAAAGCAAATAATGGGGTCTATGATGACCTAAGTTAGAAAATCACAAAATTCTAGCCTGATTCTGTCAATCATTCGAGAAGTTGGAAGCAGTGAATGGAAAACAGGTACGGTGTCCCAGAAGAATTGGCAACCATAATTTCCATTTGTCAGATTGTAACATAAGGTCGTAGATTGAAGGATATAAACAAAACACAAAATTTCAATTTCCGTAACTACGGCTCTTACTATATAGTCACACCACGTGATTGTTATTTAATTAACAAAGCATTACCTGCTTTGTAAACATCTTGGCATTAAGTATTAAGCATCATTATCAGGCCTATCGTATACGTCGAACGGCACTCGAATCCGTCGGGAGGTCTCGAATCGAACGGGAGAAAAATTGCTACCATATTCGCCGTTCGATAGATGAAAGCTTGATCGATTTTTTTCTATACGGTATCAGCGCGTTTGACAGTTGATCAAAGCAACCGCTGGAAACAGCGCATGTAAACAAACTCATTCTGAATAACTTAAAAATACCATTTTAATTGAATTTAGTCAAAGAAGGTGAAAATGTTAGTGATAAAAATGTTAACAAACTCTTACTTAAAGTTGTTTTATCCATGAACAGTTGTTAAAATACTTGAATTCCTCAAAATTCGATGTTTCCGACAGGTTTCGCTGTCGGCAGAAAATCTCTCGAATTCGACCTCCCGTTCGACGTATACGATACCAATTTTTGATTCATCGACTCGAATCTGCCGACGGTTACTCGAACGGCAGGGCAACTCGTCATACGATACAGAAATGAACCAAATGAATGTTCGAGTGAATTTTCTCGAATGTCGAACGCTATATGATAGGCCTGTATGTTTGTGTATAGCGTTCTTGGTTGTGTCATCGTCAAATGAGTTGCTAAAAAATAATTGACATACGCTGTCAAGTGGTTAAGCGAAAAACACGTGCCTTTGCCTTTCGTACTTTTGTGGTGGAAATTATCAAATTTCTTAAGCTTGTAAATTATTGCGGGCTTCTTCGGTTGAAAGTATGTATATTTATACGTTAAATATGTAAATGTAACTATCTTTTGCTGTGTTACAAATTCCTTCTTCTTCTTTTTCCTCTGGCTGTCAAACAATTCTTCATCCATTCATGCTTCAATACTTACACTAAATCTATGTGATATTTGTTTATTATCCTGCAAAGTTGAAGGTCAGTGTTTCCTGCTAATTATAGTATTCTAGTGCTCTTTAAATTCTTCAGTTTTGTTTTGGTAAATAAGTAATTCGTAATATTTACCGTTTTAATGGCAGAATAAACACGCTTCTATTTTCTCTAAGCGTCTGTCGATATTATATAGCTGAACCAACTTATCTCCCTCTTGCTCTCAGTCCTCAGAAAGCAAAATCAAGGGAATTATTATGATGTGCACTTTACAATTACGTATTAAAACACTTGAACTAGCAGGAAACAATGTCCTACAACCTTGGCCTCTATAATTACCGAAAAACATATACATTTGGTGTAAGTATTGAAGCATGAATGGATGAAGAATTGTTTGACAGAAGGAGAAAAATGAAGAAGAAGGAATTTGTAACACAGCAACAGATAGTTACACATACAAATTAATGATTAATTAATCATGTGTATAGAAATAACTGCAAGTTGTTAATTCTTTCATTATTCAAGAGCATTTTTATGGGCATTTAACCTCACGTAAAATATGAACCGACCTTGCCAAAGAAGCTAGGAAAATTGTTTGTTTTGGTTACTTTTGTCAGCTGCTCGAAACTAAATTTTAGATTTTTGCTTGGAACAAAATCTATTGGGTTTGCACGCTGGCTAGTTTTGCCTGTGATTTTGTATGGAGAGCTAGCAGCATTTTAGCCGAGAAACGTCAAAACACATGCAAAAAAAACTGGCTTAGGTCATCATAGACCCCAATAATAATATTACATCGTGGAACTATATAGTGTTTCGTTAAGCAAATGTAAGATTAACTGTAAGTGTTCTAGTTTGTTTGATAAATTACAATTCTATTAAGTTAGGCTTTGAATGGTTTTCAAAGCACAAACTGGTGAATTTTTTATTACATTTTCCTTCGTTTAAAGTCACTATAATGATTTTTAAAAATGTTGTTCTTTCTGTTCTTCTGTTGCATTTTTGAATATTAAAAAATAACAAAATTAAATATATTAATTTTATTTCATTAAATTTATTGCAGATGTAACGGCCAGACCGTATTGTTTAGAAAATTCAAAATGATCCTATTTCAGTTATTCCTTTGATCCATACAAATTAGAGTTCCTGGAAACATTTTCTGGAAATTGAATGAAAACAAAATGATGGCTCTACTATTGCATCGTAACACGACATTATTTACATAAATAAATTCTACATTGTGTCGTTTCGCGTTTCGTGCAGCCAGTAAAAAACACAAATTCAATTTTCACCATCTTGCACGC
The DNA here is from genome assembly GCA_000349105.1 of Anopheles epiroticus. NCBI lineage: Eukaryota > Metazoa > Arthropoda > Insecta > Diptera > Culicidae > Anopheles > Anopheles epiroticus. The sequence goes on from KB669626.1 coordinate 447,451, forward strand.
ACCTTTAAAGACACACCTCGGTTCGTTTCCTTTAAGGAATGCCTTTCAACGTTAGCCGCACCACTCCATTTACGTCCCGGCGCGCCGGTGAGTGCGTGATGTGTTCCGGCCCGTGCGGCACGACACACGCCCATTAGCAGATGCACATTTGCTTGCCGTGCTAACCAATTTCTTCCAGCTGTGCCGGTCTTGTGCGAGCACTTGCTATTGTGCGCGCGGTATCGTGGCGCATTTCTCTGGGCAACACCGATGAATATTTAACATGCCACACTCGCACGCTCGGCTGCTGCAAACCGCGTCACAAAGGGCGGTAAAATGCTTTATCGGGGCAGGCTGGTGCGGGTAGGGGGGAAGGGGGGATGGTAAATAATTAAATCGGCGCTATCGGTTGCGGCATCTTAGCGAGTGTTGCACCGGCAAAAGCGTTCCGATCTTAAAGTGCAGCTGTTGTCTTACAAGCAGACATGCTTCCACGCAGCCTTACATTTAAATGGGAAATATGTGTTATTTTGAGCTGATCTCGTTCAGACAACGTTTAATTCAGTTTTATTCTAACAACCATTCGCGATTGAAAGTTGCCGGTACTTTGCCCTATTTCACGGAATTACTCATCCATCGAACGGATTATTCTTAATTACGCCACCGCGTGCGAGCTCTGTTTTCCTCTAATCTAAAAAGCCACCAATCCGATTTAATTAGAGAGCATGCGTTGCGCCTAATGAAAATTTACAACACATGCACACCGACACACAGGTGGGTCATAATTTTCCCAGCAAGCTAATTTATTCCTTGCCGCAGCACATTCGCGTCGAGCCCATAAAATAAAGTTGAAACAAAAATGAGGCCTTTACTGTCCTCCCTGGCCCAACCGATGCACGACTCGATTCATCACAAACACTATTTACCCGCCCTGTAAGCTCATTATCGCACAAACCCGCGTGCATTGGGTCACGATTAAATTGAATTATGTAATGCGTTGGAATCGATGCGCCGTCCCAATTTGCATCACCAAAGCAATCACTACAGCAAGCAGCGCTCGGTGCGCTAGCCAAACAATGGCTCTGCGTACCATAATCACGCCATTATGCAGTACCTCCCCTCCCCTCCCCTCCATCCCTTTTCCCCTAGTGTTACCCGGCAGGACATCACGTGTCACTGATTTTCGTGGCTTCGGCCAACGCCGTGGTGCGTGATTTGCAGCGTGATTCCATCAGTATCGCACCCTAAAACAATTGCGCTTTCAGCATTGATTAGAAGTGGTTGCGTCGTGTCGCCGTGGCCGCAAAACCAGAGTGATACGAGAGGGAACCGATACGATCAGCTTTGATGGCCTGCGAATTGTACATTAATTTCCCGTCCCGGAGCAGCCCCTAGTGCCGCCGGCGCTGCGAAGGTTGATCCGAGCTGGGAGGTATTTTCCTTTTCGGAGTTTTTTTTTCACACTCACCCTTTCCATCCACCACCAGTTGAATTATCGATTGTGGTCGATGCTGTGACGGTCTACACACATGCACACTTGCAGCGGGAGAGAGAGAGAAAACGAGCGAGACAGAGAGATATATCGGGCGGCCATTTGTTTGTGATGCTACCTTTCCAATCAGCGCGCTTTTACTGCAAAACACGGAAAGCGTCTAGCACGTTTGCGTTTGCGTTTGCGTTTCTTGGGCGTCCTCGTTTCGGTTGTTCAGCGAGCTGGAAGAACTGCTTTTCCTGCTCGCCGCCCGGCTCCGCCCGAGTCTACCGAAACCCTGCCGGCTGATGTCCTCTAATCTGGCGCACGGTCAATTTATTCTAAGCCGATCAACATATTGAGATTGATAGGATCGTTCCGGTTTCCGTTCGTTACTCGCCGGGCCGGTAAAATGGTGGTGGCGAGAAGCGCAGAGCACTGCGGGACACAATCCCGACGATGTGTTGTGCTTGCGAGAGACAGTAAATGGAAGGTTCTGTTCGTTTCTGCTCGATTTACCTTTTGCCATTGCACCGGTTGCGGCTGACGGCTGATCTTCGCAGGCCGTCCAAGGCACCATTGGATAGAGTGTCGGACTGTTGGCGGGCAGGGAGCGGACAGGGAGCGGGCAGCGACAGGGTGATGTGCGTTGTGTGCCATTTCTGGCTGCCTATCGGACCCTTTTTATTCGATTGTGTGCTTTTTATTGATCGAAAGCAATTTCTGGGCGGACTGATAGGCACACGGGGAAAAAAAGGCTTCTCTTTTTTAGAGGTCACAGCGTCAATAGAGAAGGCTCTTAAAATGGATCACTAGATTTTTAGAAACAGTTTTGTTATGTTCAATTTGCTTTTTAGTTAAATTTAATAGGCTTACTGTGGCGTTTCAAATATTTCTTACTCATCGGATTTTTTTTATAGTTTTTTTCACAAACTCGAAATTTTTGTATTTTATTTTTTATTTTAAATTTTATGCATTCAATATTATAATTGGTAGTTTAGACACCGTATCCCTATTTTTAGTAGCGATTTAATCTTGCATCATCTCGAAAAATCATTCAAGTGGAAATTTTGCGTAAAATTTGTTTTCTCTGTAAAAACATTGTGGTGATAGCAATACCATTTTTGTCTTCAATTTTGACAATTTTTAAACATATTTATCCTCTGTTGGAGAATATCTTTTTTTTATTCATTTTTCAGCGATACTTTCTCGCGATAGTGCAAACCTCCATCACTCACTTTATATGCTATTTTTCTCCCTTTATACCGAACGGCCTTCCACACCCACTCAATACCGAAAAAATCGATCACCAGTAATCGACAAAGCACTCGGCTTCCCAATCAACCAACATGAAAGAAAAATGACACACACTTACTGTTCCTGATGGGCTGGCAAAACCGAATGTCCAACTGTGTGGCGTGCGGTGAGCTCGGCTCGGCCGTAAAGCCCGGTGTCAAGTGGTGTGGTTTCTTTTTTTGCTTTTATTTCGGTGTGCGCTGTACGGGCCTCGTGGCGGTGGGAGCGGCTTTTCATCCGAACTCCCCAAACAAACCGAGACCCCGGATGTCCCGTGGATTTGTCAACTATCACAGGATGACAGGTTTGCCTTCGGGTGGTGCGGTGCAGCCAAAGCCCCGGACATCGTGTATGTTGCTCACGTGAAAGATACATGACGTGAATCAGCAAACGGAAATGAGCTACTTTTTTTTGAGGAAGCGTCCCAGGGCTGGGAATGGAAATGGAGCAAGCATGGGATTGAGTGGATTTTATTGCCAGTGGGTGAGATATAAATGTTTATACGTCTGAGGTAGTTGAGCGCTACTGGCACGGGGAAAAAGGGGAAGCGTAAAACTGACTGCCACAGCGAGCTAAGGCAAATCAAAGTGGTTGTAAAATGTTTTAATATCGTTACAATAGTTCACCGCCTCAAAGCCTGGGGCTGTCCGTGCAACTTTGTGTTGTGTGCTCACGCTTTAGGAACCGTTCCGCTTCGAATGTATTAATTTGCTTCAAGATGAAATATACACACATTAGCCATAAGCGAACTTCTCTCCACTATTTCGATAGCGTCGATGTCAGTCAACTGTCGGGCCAGCAAACAGACGGCAGTAAACAACCACCTCAACCAATCTGCAACTGCGGACTACGAAAAGTCCACCATTCATCCACCAAAACCTTTCATAGACCCTTCACATGAAAGCGAACCGATGCAAAACAATCAAAACAGAGTGGATTAGTTTGGCCTCGGTTCCTCCACTCAGGTCACCACATTTAACCTCCTCTCACGATCGATCGTTTTGCAACAGCACTAGCGGTGGGATGTTTGCGCGCGTGTCGCCCGACCCTTAGCCGGCACTCAGGCGTACCCGAAAATTTCAAAGTGACCACAAGCGGTCCATTGTTTGGTTGCATTGTTAAGTGTATCAACAAAACAGATGTTGAAGGTTTGAGTGCAAATGCAAGTAGCATTAATTATGTAGTCAAACAGGTGCACACGGTGGTGGTTTCGTTGCGCTGATCGGGGAGGTTGTTTACAAGGATGTGTACATATTCGTGTATGAATTATCGAGCATTGATTATAGACGGGATTATGGGTGCTTAACTCGGCGCTTTCTGTGCTGCATATGAGATAATGAATTTTGTAAAACTAATAAGAGCTAGTGCTGCATATTAATAAAATGAAATTTGATATCATTCGGCTCTATAAATGTTTGTGGTAAAATTGGTCAAAGGCGGATTGCTTTTTTTTTTCATTGCAAATCTCATTAACTTATTCTCATTTATAAATTTATAAGTTTAATGTGGTAATTGATTCCAAAGGCAAGGGACATGAAGACTACTGCAACTGTGTTACCTGCATCTGAGCTAGCGCCACCTGGCGGTAAGAGGCAGAACCTTGTAAGACAGGGTTTAAGTTGCGTTCTCTAGAAAGCTTATATTTTGTTGATTTAACCCATAAAGTCAATATTACACCTAAATAATGAGTCGATAGATTTATTTATTATTTATTATGTGTCCGCCGTACCCACTGCTCATTTGTTAGGCGCGATAAAAATTGTAAACTGAATAATTCTTGCAATTTGAAAGCAACCAAATTATACTATCTTGAGCACTTATTAAAATCTCTAGATTTAAACAAGGGCTTTTGAAATGTACCCTGTTAAGCTTTGTTTAAAAAAAAATGCTATTGAATTTATCGAAAAATTCTGGTCGTTGTTGAAAAGTTATTGTTACTTCCCCATCATTTCTCGCTAGCTAATCACTCATCGTTGATTCTAGCAAACCGGTTCAGCAAACAAGTGTTCTTAATTAAATGCAATATTTGATGGTCGCTTCGTCCTGTGTCTGGTTGAACAGGCGTGATGAAAACCAAGCCACTCCGCTTAATTTATACAACGAACAAGCTAGAAAGCAGATCCTCCTGCTCCCGCACCGAAGCGCTCCAGTAAATCTTGTCACACACTGTGCAAGCTTTTCTTATTAGCATCCTAACCTTGTGTGCAACCGGTTCCGAAACGCACCTCGACATGCACTTTGCCCAATTTAATAAACCTTACCCAAGCATTCGGCCATCATCAGCTCGGCTGACATGTTTCCATTAAAAGTTGTACGTGTGCGTCGGGAAGCGCACAAAGCCCGGCACATCAGCGCGCCCATCGCCGGCACAAGGTGCCTATTACACTTAAGCCGTTCGGCAATCCCTTCACAAAACCCCTCCCCGAGGGGACGACGGTTCGGCGCCGTAAGACCCGGGGCACGCTAATGAGACCGATGATTTCGTTAAGCTGATTCCAGGCATTATCCCTGACGCCCCCGAAAACGCAAAGAGATACTCCAGCCCTCCCCTCCTCCTCCCCACCCCGCGAATGGAAGTTTTCCATCCTCAACAGCCCAGGGCCTGTGCCTTTATAGCTTCGGGTTCAGCACACTGGCTGGCGCTTGTGTTTCAGCGATGGGACGTCTTTCAACATAGCGTGCCAAGTGTGCTTTCCAGCGTCAATGGGACGGTGAAAGAAAGGGAAAGTTAAGCTTTTGGCAAATCTTTTGTCCGCCACCGTCGCCTTGTGCCCGGCCCGAAGCATTCGTCATTTTTCATCCTTCCGCTAGGCAGGGCTGCTCCACGGCGGGACCTTTGGTGTGGTGGTAATTTTTAAAACGAATTCCATAATCCACACCAGAGCAGAGCTCACGCTCGCTTACAGGCACACTTCTTCGCATCGACAGCACTAGAAAGCCTTCTGTGGGTGACGATGAGGGCAAGGGATGAGGGTAAAACTCGGCTGTAGCCAGTTCGTTTGTTTGTTTGTCTGTTTGTTTGCATATCAAGGAGAGCGAAAGGCCCGTGGCAGCGAGACGGGTAACTGCCGGGCTCTGGTGGAACATTTCTAATCTTTCGGTAATGATATTCGCTGTCGAGTGAAAGTAAGCTACCGCGGCATTACAGCCAGCAGCGTAGCGGCACAGTCAGGCAAGCGCTGGTGGGAAAGTGTGCGTCGAGCACAATCGCACTAATGCGCGGATGCCGGGGAATTATCACCCGCTGTGATGTTTTTCTAGACGCGATCCTCTTCGGGTCGGTGTCAACTGTTCGTTGCCTTCTCCCCCCCCATTACAGGGCTCTTTTAGTCAACCACCGCACGGCAACAATAGGGACAGTACAAGGCAGGAAGAATCGTGGGATAGAAATTATCATAGCAAATCGACAGTTCGTCGCTTGTCACTTGGCTAAGGTACCCACATACCCACCCGTCCCATGCTTTCCTCCTCTTTTTCGGGTGGAAGGGGCAGCGCAGGGAAAGCTTTTTTGTTCACCATCACCATTAACGAGGGGTGGCCCCCTGGTTGACTTTGCTCACAGAAAGTTAGCACATTGGCCCGAGCTTTTGTGAACGTTTTGGAGTTTTTTTTCTTTTCTTTTTATTGTTGTTGTTGCCTGCTCCCTTGCGTGCATGTGTGTGTTTATTTATTTGACTACAATACACTTCCCAGGGCCACTTTCGTGCGACTGAATGGTGGAGAAGGTTTCTTTGGGCCTGGCGTTCCTCCTTCCTCTTTTATTTTTTGCATGCGTTCCGTCTGATTTTCTGTACAAAGGCTGTATGTGTAGGTTTCCATGCTTCGCTCTCATGAATGGAAATGAATTATTCATTTGACGCTTTCACTCGGCGGGAGCACTGATCCTAGCTGGTTTCAGTTTTATCATCACCATCATCATCATCAGCATCACCAGCAAAACCAAACCACCCACCAACACTGACAATTCAGCAGCGGTGTGGTGCCTGCACGCGCAGAAGGGAAGTGACACATACGCTTTCACTTAAAATAAAATAGCTTCAAACGCGCGAGCCTTATCGGAGCATGGGGTCGCTTTTTTGTTCCGTTGTTTTTTTTTCATCACACACACACACGCACATACAAACACACACGCACACAGCCGCACAGCAAGGTAGATAAGGATCCGTGGCCCCGGTTGCGCCTGTAAGCGTTGCAGGCATTCATGGCTGCGTGCGGCACGTGAAGTTGATGAGTTGAAGGGCGGGCTTAAAAAATGTGGAAAATCCCACCCCAAAAGCCGTGTGGCGGTGTGTGATAAATTTCGCATTCTCCTGCCCTGTTTTCGTGTGTAAAATTTGCAGTAGAAAAAAGCGCACAAGGATGGGGATTGTTATTTTTACGTGTAATTTTTTCCCCGCACTATCATGACGTCAAATGGGAGCAAAGGGGCTCCAAAACCCGACATACTTTATCCCTTTTTTTGTAAGAGGAGGTAAAAATGTGGCATCAGCCGAAAAACCTGGCCAGCCTGTCACCCTCTAGAGCCCCTGCCCCAGGCAGTCTCCACCCGCCGTCGTTCGGATCGTTTCCAATTTTGGGTGCCGACATGGATTAAATTTAATCAATTATGTTAATAACATTCACATTTTGCGGGCTAGGGTTCTGTAGGCTTTCGGCTGGGTTGGTTTCGCGCACCGCATGCCCGTCCGTTTGGACGAGAGAGAGATTGATTTTGTCGGGTTTCTTCCCTCCCCTTCCCTTTCGTTCCCTTTCCACCCCATGCCGTTGGGATGCCTGTACACCAAGGGGTGGATTTTACCTCATCGAAGCTCGTCCATCTTTCGGCGTTCCTTGTCCGTCCGTGCGGTTGTACAGCCGGCACCAGCTGGCAGAAACTTGTGCAGCTACACTTTAATCAAACAATTTATTGATGGATATTTTATCGAACGCACCGTATTCGCCGAAAGCCTTTGATGACTCGCAGGAAAGCTGGTGCCGTTGGCAGATTGGCCGTGTTCCAAAATTCCCGAAGTAATGGATGGGCGATGGACAGGACGCCGGTACCGTTCCATCCATCAGATTACTAGTCGATCGTTGGTTCGGCACTCTGCAGTGCAGCCCCCAAAGTGCAAGGATGCGGACCGGTTCGCTGCACCGAATGCAACCGTTGATGGTGGCATGAGTGTGCCTGATTGCATTGTGCGGCCAGTAGCCGGGATGGACGGTTGGAAAATGAATAGCTTTCGGAGCTTGATGTATTTGATTTTAATTGAAATTCGCCCTCCCGCAAACTGAGTGGTTCAATTTGAGAGCTTAGACAATGCAGCTGAAGTAAAGAAAATTCTACCTTTGTATATTATAAGTCAAAAATCAACGTTTCTACAGCCCCATTAGTGAGCAATGCACTTGAAAACTGCTGTCTGTCGCAAAAGGAAAGGTCAACCAAAAACCGTCCGGCCTGCCGTAGATTGTCCCACAACAATGCCATCCCTCAATCTCCGAAAATCTGTGCCTGACAGCGTCCCTAAATGCCAAAAAGCGCCCTCTTATCGTTCGCTTAAAGCCACTTGTCTGCTTTCAACCGAAGCCCTCCCGTCGACCATTCCGCACGCTGGAGGCAAACCACCAACAAAGCTCATCGGAGCACATCATTCCGAAGCCGGGTGGCCGGGCCGCATTTAGGGCACCGGTTTTAGAAAAGCACTATCTGCGTTCGTTTCAGCGGGGAACACTCTCCTGTGGGACGGGACGCTCTGCTACAGCCACACATTAAGGGAAAGCCGTCGATAGGGGACGAAGCCTACCGGGGACGGGGTCTTAAAAGCGCATATCCTTGACGTCAGGGGTTCAGATTTTTATTGCCCTCTTTCGACAACCTTTCCCCCGAACGCTACACTGGTGACTGCGAAAAAGAGAGTGTGAGGGAGGGAAAGAGAGAGAGAGAGAGAGAGACGATCTTGTTAGAACGCACCAACCGATGATGAATGAATGTGCCAAAAGGCGACTTTTCGGCTGAGAACGCACAGTGCGATAGTGCGACCCAGCATCAGCAAACGAACCGTCATCGTCGGGTGGCACCGCCGGCTTGGAGCGTGTGTGACATTCAATGCTACGGCACGGCAACAGTGGACCAAACACCCCTCCCCCCCCTTCCTTTTCTCCTCTTAGCACCTATTTGTTTCCGTTCCGCTGTGGGATTGCGGAAAAGCCGTTTTTGAGCCGGACGCATCGGGGCACAAGCTAATCGCTTACGTCGCTGCCATGCCATACGCCAACGGCGGAGGATGTGCGTGACTCAATCCAACCGTACCACATCCGACCACTCCTTCTGCATATTTATATGTGTATGTGTGTGTGTGTGTGAGGGTATGTGTGAATATTTTAAACGGTTCCATTGCGAGCTCGCTACCGTTTTTTTTTTTTTGACCGACGGAAAAGTTAAATCTGGCACATGGTAACGGCTGTTCCGACAAGCGTTGGCAGTGCTGCAGCGAGAAAGAGAGGGAGAGCCAAAACGAACCAGAAGTCGCTGGTCAGCGGCCAGACCTCGGTGCCAGTTTTATTTTGTCGTAAAATTTATTTATTACTTTCATTTTTATGCGTCCATCCGGCGTTGGACCGGCCGGACGGCAGCGCGCCGCCCGTGGGAAAGTTCTAGGCCGCTGCTCCACGTGCCCGCGGCTCCCGGGACAGATTATTTACATTACGCCATTGGCTCGAGGCAGGCTGATGCGGAGGCGACTGGCCAGGTTCACTAAATTGGTTGACCAGCTGCCACGATTTAGACCTAGGAGCTGGTCCCGCGAGGCCCTTGGGTGATAAAGCCGTGATTGCCGTTGTACGGGCGGTGTTTTGTTCCCTCCGCGGGAAAGACGCAATTAGAGATGTAGTTAGTACGGGCGATGATTGAATGCTGACCGGTCAGGGTGCAACAGTATTAACGGGTACATGATTCAACTGCTTGAAACTTGCTTGATTCTTACAGAACGTTTAGATTTGATATTTTAATTGCTTTCGTAGAAAATTGCAATCTAAATAGACGATTCCAAATCAACTTCCGATTTTTCTTGTAAATCAACAATGCTTCGAGTATTGCAAAAATGTTTTAAAACAAAAAAAAATATAGTATTCAATGCCATTCATTAGTGTTCTTTTTTCAGCGTTGTAAATAAAATTAAGCAGTTTGTTATTTTGTTCATGGATTCAGATAGGCTATCAGGCGTCAGGCTGTGGGCAAGAGCCAAAGGAGGTTGTTTTTGTTTATTATTTTTCCGAAGTATTGTGAACGTCAAGATGCAAGGTACAGTTTTACGTTCTGATAAGCTTGTATGAATGAAGCTAGATAAGAATATTGCACATACTGTTCAAATGTAAATTCCTTTGAAATCCCACCTTGAATTCATTACTCATATTGCACACTGCACGCTGCACTTTGTTGCCGCACAGTTTACGGTCATTTTTCTCTCGTAAGTCCCACACATTCTTCCCTAGCAGACTCCCGGCGTCCTCCAACACCAGCCTGCTGTAATTACTTTGAAGTTATCGATACACACACACCAACACATCGGTATTTTGTTTCTCCCATCAAGACTTGCGCCTTTGTCTCAAACGCAACACACACACACACAAACACGTGCACGCTTCAACTGTCACTCAGGACGGCAAAGGATTAATTTTTTCCCTCTTTGCATTACACGCCGCACCGTGTGCTTCGGTCCTTCCATCCGATGGCACGGAGCACGTACCAGCACCGTCCGCCACCACTGCTCATATGCCAACCAGAGTTTGAAGAGCACTTTCCCTTCGCTTAAGATTTGCCATTCACTGGTGGAAAAAGATGAAAGGCACAGGATATCTTTTCTTCTCGAGCACCGCCCTCCAGTGGAAGCAGCAGTAGCAGCAGACGAGTCGTGGCGAGAGCTATTCCGCTGTACTGCTCGGGAGGGGCAGAGATATCCATCACTTGCAGCCAGACCAGATGGAAGGGCCAGATGGAAGTGGTCATGGAAGGGTGAAGCGTAGTGTATTCATTTTTACCACCAACACCACCCCGCTGGGCAGTAGGGCTGAGCTTCGAGGCGGGTAGAGTGTGTTGTAAATATTGCCGAGCTGATTAGAATACGGTTGCAGCTCGATGCGAGTAGGATTAGATGTTTCGCAGGCAAGGCAAGAGTACGAGCGTCCGATCGGCTTGAAGTGTACCAAAGGCTGTCAACGAGCTGGATAAAGTAGTGCCGGTGAGAATCTTTCCGGGATTCGGATGACGCTACTTCACTATCTAGCGAGATATGCATTACCTTTACATTGTTTGACTTCAGTGGAAATTCGTTCTGTTTGATGTTTGAAGCTACCGTAATGGAATGTACCAATAGTTGTTACCACGGGTGCATGTAAGTAATCGTTTGTAGTCAGCACCATTATCGGAAGAGTATTACATATTGAAAAAGCACTCATAAAAATAACTGCAACCCTCAGAACTATCAAACAGCATTCCAGAACGCACTCATTCGTGAAATGAAAAAATCAATCAGTTGAAAAAAAACTTACTCCCTATCGGAATATGTGGTTCACCGGAAGCAAACATTCCGAAACGTCAGTCCTATTCACTCAAGATTCCACTTGTAAAGGGGGGAAAACAATCCACCGCAAAACGAAGCTTCCAGTCTTCGCCTCTCCTGATTGGAAATCTTTTCGCTTGCCTGCCGGTGGGCACATCTCAATTATTTTGCAATTTTTCACAACGCTTTCGGTGTCCGGATTGTGTGTACTGTTACACCGTTGCATGTCAATAACGTCACGAGTACCACTTTCCGATACGCGTTGCCGTATGCCTGCGTGGAGGCGTCTGTGCGCATCATTAATTTCCATTATGCTTAACGTCATCCATCAAGCCAACTGTCGAAGCCGGTAGATCGGCAGGACGAAATCGAGGGCACAACAAGATTGACAGTTACCACCAGGCCGCGCCACCCCCGATTGATGGTGTCACATTTTTCTCCCGTTCGGGCGGCTCCACCACTCCCTCCCTTCTCCTCTCCCGCTAGCTGCCTCAGTCAATAAGCTGGTCAAAACATCCGTACCAAATGTGGCGCTTGGATGCTTTTTCCCCGCCGCTCACTGACAGATTGACTGGGCGGGAGCCATACGTAAGGAGAATTAAGGGAAATTACACATTCGAACGTTGATTTTTGGCTAGCGGGAAAATTTGAGGAAAATTTTTAAACTTGACTTACGTCGATATGCGTACAACACGGGATCAGTTGGGTTTACTGCATTCGGTGTGGATTCTGTACAAAAATTGTAACACTAAGTATGATGTAGCCGCCTATAATTTGGAAGTTTTTAATAGTATTATAATTTAATAAAGTCGGGCCGGTTCGGTGGTCTAGTGGTAACGGCGTAGGGCTGTCAAAAGGCCCGTCATCCGGTCGAATCTCATTCGGACCACTGCCGTCCTTTATACACACAGAATATTGACTATCCCGCTATGGGGACACTAAATCTCAGCCCCCCATACGCAGGATTAACAATCTTGATATGGATGTGCACACTCGGTCACAGAAAGAGCCAAAGCACAATGGTGCTCTGGTTAAGCCTTGACCCTTGGTTGTTGTGCCCCCGAAGAAGAAGAATGTTCTGAAGTAACGAGTTTGAACGAAAACAAAATTGAACAACTATTGGATGCAAGTATTGGATGATTGCAGATCAAGAAGTTTGAGTCATAATCCATACCGTCTTCGAGAGAACAGAGTGTTCAATTGTAATCATAATTGCTTCCGGTTAAGTGAACCCCAACATCTGGTACACCAGTAATTCTCCTCACAAACTTGAGGCTTCACAATGTGCTTCACGAAAGCTTCAAAAAGAACAGTGTGTGAATCTTATTGACGAAAGGAACATTTGCTCATTCTTTCGAACAATTCTTTATCATTTTTATATGATTAATCTCATTCCTCAAGAAACCATTTTTGACCTGCTTTCATTTGCATGATTTGCCGTAAATCTAAGAGCATTTTGAATGTATTTCTAAATGTCAAATGACCAAATATAGCTCACTTTTTTGTCTCCTCACGGCAAACTCTAGGAGCTTGAACTTATTTTTATTGCATTAAATAATTAAAAATAAAAAATAAAAAATAAATAAATCCGATTTGGAGCTGTTCATAGAGTCATTTCTGAACATGATCATTTATGGACAATGTAAAAGGTTTGCTTCACAACCTGGCAAGTATCGTGGCCCTTAACACAGACTAAATTGCTCTAGAAAACAAATTTCATTTAAAAAATCTTACAATTGCATGTTTGAAAGCAATAATTTTCGTGGATCTTTCTATGTGTACCAATACGGGAGTACCAGAATAGGGTTTGATATTTTGACTCATATTGCACTTGTTATTCTTCAAGATAAACATTTATTTATTTAAATGAACAAATTTATAAGAAATGCAATAAATAATATAGGGAATAAATATTGAATTACGACTCTGTTTGTCAACACCAGTTTGGTTTGCAGATAATTGCTAATAATTCATTTACTACAGCAAACAGTTTGATGGGAATGAAGCGAAACAAAACTGCAGATCAAAGATGAATGGATGAATTTAATACCCTACGCACCCCTCTAAGAAGGAACAGAAAAACCACTTACACATAAAAACTTCAAAAACAAAATCAAACAAATTCATAAAACACCTCGCTCGTTAAAAGATTTCCTTCTCGCTGCTGCAACACATGTGAGCTGCATCTGTGAGCTAAGAGGCTAAATCAATCCCAACTGGATCTGCCAGCCAGAAAGCAGCTGCCGACTCACGTGCACAATGTGCCCTCTCCTTACCCCCTTTCGGGTCTCCCGCTACGAACCGAGCTCGTTGCAACATTGTAACGCTTGCGAAATTGACCGAAGGCAAATAAATCTTTGCATCTTTGCCCGACCCCATACACAGACCATGCTCACCAGCGGACAAGACATGGTTTATCTCACCCACTGAACTGTGCTCATCACTCCCCCCCTCCCCCCTCTCCTTGTATCTCACCACCCACTCGCCAGATTGCATCGGGCTGCTGTAAACTTTTAACCATCCCGCCTTCCCGCCTCAACGTAAACACGACGGTTAACGAGCCGCCGCCGCCGGGACAGTCCCGTAGAAGTCGAACACACAACCATTCCCCCACCACCCTCCCCACCATCCAGCAAGCATGTTGCTCGCGCGCACGTGCGGCTCTGCCCGCAGCTTCCGGTGGTCGTCCGGTGGCAAACTTCAGTCCGCCGAAGTAGTCATACTTTTGCAAAAATAAACACCGAATTTATTGCCGGCACCGCGCATCCAGGGCCGACGACGTGGCCGTCAGAGGACGGCGATGGGTATTGATGTATGCGCACGCGGCAAACGCGACACCGGGCTGGGGGCTTTTGCAGCCCCGGGAGGAGTGAAAAAACACACAAAGACACAGCGCAAAAAGAAAACATGTCATGTTTATGGGGACCATTTGCAGCGGCCGTGGTAGCGTGTGTGGTAGCTCGCAGTCAGCAGCATAAAAGATGAATCGCCCTTTTATATGGCGTCACAAGAAAAGATCGCGATGCGTGCGCGGCACAAAAGCTCCCTTTCTTTGCAAAAACGACCGGGCAATTTATGATTTATTTATTTATAATTCAATTTTCCTCCTTCATTTTCTGCAAATCAACAAAGGAAGCCATTTTTCGCCGCTCGGGTTTTTGGAGTGAAAGAGAGAGAGAGAGAGAGCGAGGGTGGGCTTGTGATCTCGAAAAAGGTGTAAAGAGCGAAAAACTGCCCATCAGTATCGGTTTTGGTAAAAAAAAATCCTAAGAAAACATCGTAAATCGCTTTCAGAGAAAACGTAAACCTCGGTTCTTTGAAGCGATTGGCCATTCATCCCCCTCTAGACTCACCCTTTCCCCTACCCGTCTTTCCCAACCCCTTCCGATCGGGGTGGTAAATGGAGAGAAAATTATTTCGTCACCCGGGCTAAGTTTATTTAGATAGTAATTTAGTGCATATTGGAAAAACGGCACCAGGATTTATTGTTTTCTGGTGGTTTCGATACTATTTTTTCCCGTGTTCTTTCCCCTCGGGGGCAGGGAGGAGGGGGGGGGCATTGTAATATGATGCCGATAATTCAGACGCGTTTTCGGGGCCATTTGTTTCGGTTGGGTTGGGAACGGCATGTTCGGAAGCCGCCTCGCAGGCGTAATCGAATCGAAGAATGGATTGATTTATTTACACGATTAAGGCGGGGTAAATAAGCAAATGACATATTGTAGCGACATAGGATCGTGTCGCTGAGCACTGGAGGATGGGTGGAAAAAGGGGCGGATTGAGGTTTGAGGCATGCTTCTCTATTGTGTTTGCTCATACGGTGATGATTTGTTATGTTTCGATTACAGGAAGATGGGAGATAAATTGTTGCTGGCAAATAGCAACAGATTTGAACGAAATTAAGTGTGTACGAAACGGAAGGTTTAACGTATGCTCCCCGGTAAGCGATAGCGAATGAAGCAGATGATTTAGTTTTTATTGATGAAAATTTTGATGGAAAAATGTAGCAATTTACTTGTGGATTAAAAGGTATTTCTTTGACTTTGGGACAATAATAAAGCATGTTTCACTCAAACATTGTCTTATAATTTAATAAACTCTTCCTACTTCTAATACGCTGTTACAGATATGGAACAGTTTTTACTCCTTCGTGGAACAGTTGAAAGTGAGTTTTTAGTTTGTTAAATAATATATTCTAAGTTAATAAGCAAATAAAATAAACTCATTTGTTAAAATTTTTGTCTTTAACGACCGACAACCAGGTTGTACAATAATATTTTTTATCATTCTTTAAACTGAAATAAATTATTACAGGGGT
>KB669626.1:470576-519591 GCA_000349105.1 Anopheles epiroticus
AATATTTAAATCGATAATTAGCTGAAATACAAACATTCGGTTCGTCTGGTCACCTTCCAAATGATCGTCAATCGTCAAATTCCATCCATTAACGCGTTTATGCACGCTCGATCCGTTGCTAGACTGCCGTCAGCTTCGCGGTTTGTTTTTGTACACGATTGCACCTTGATTGTCCTGTCTATTGCTTTGGATGTCTTAACCCTACTGCCATATTTATGTCGTATTCTTCTTCTTCTTTGGCCCACTCATATCCGAGCACGTCTTAAAGACATGGCCAGGTCGCCAATCCGCTTCCAGGAAACTCGAACCAGGGCTGCAGTCCTCCAGCCACGGTTGCATCCGA
Organism: Anopheles epiroticus; assembly: GCA_000349105.1. Taxonomy (NCBI): domain Eukaryota; kingdom Metazoa; phylum Arthropoda; class Insecta; order Diptera; family Culicidae; genus Anopheles; species Anopheles epiroticus. The sequence goes on from KB669626.1 coordinate 470,920, forward strand.
TCTCCGACAGGTTGAGCTACTTGTCGTATTTATGAAGCGATTGTTTCGTCATGTGGAGTGTTTGTTTCGACTGGCGCTAGCCTTGTTTTATCTAGTGAAAGCCCCTGTACCTTAAAACCTACTAAGTGGAAAACATACTTACTGCAGCTTTGCTGCCTCATAACATTAACTTGTTGCATGCTCAAAATTATCCTTCCAATTGTCACACCAGCTACACATTAAGACATAACAAGGGTCATTTGCGTACTAAATTATCTTTCGGTAATTGTGTAGGCACATCATTATGAATACGGGTTTACTACTAACTCCTTAAATCGTTGGCAGCTGAGGAAAAAGGTTTCAATGTTTTCTCTGGGGATTTATTGGTTGATTGTGATGGAACATTAAAACGAAGCGTAAACTGTATGTTAAAAATAAAAGTGTTGGTGAGTACGTTAAGTGGCTGATGAGACAATGTAATAAAAATGTAATTTAGTGTAATTAAATTTAATCATTTATTTTATAAGCATATCAGTTTATAAAGCAAATGGAATGAACAACAAAAACATGTTTTAAGCGTTCTTAAAATACTACGTTTCGATATTCTGACACAAATACAGTATCATTCCATTAATATACCGGCCCTTCTTTGAAAAACAAAAATCCTCACAAACGAGAGCGGCAGCAGTAACACAAAAGCTCTCGTGCTTTTTATCCTCAAAAATTGTATTTTTAATGCGTTTAAAGCCATCGCTACCGTTCTCATAATTGGGATTTAGTGCTCCATCTCGGACCAGCAGAACGCTTCTTGTTTGTAATTTCGCCCCATTTCCAGTTTTTTTTTTTCTTCTGGCGATTCTGTTACTGACGCTCGTGCTCCATCCCAATATACCACTTTATAGCAGCAGTCCATCTTTTCGGGCAGGGTAAACGAAGCTCACTGGTCGGAAAATGACTGACAACCTGCACAAAATTATCCGCTCATAAATTCATTACGGTTCGCTTTGGAGCGGAGCGGGAGGGGGGGGGAGGGAGGGGGGCGAGAGGGATGAAAAACCAACCGCCTCGCAGCGTGAAACAAAGGCAGGGGAAAATCATTTCCACATCACGTACAGCTCCCACAAACAATGTAACACGGCGCATGGTGATGAGCATAAAAATTGACCTGCGGCATTTGCGTACCGTTGAAGATTCGACCGGCGCAAAAAAATGGGAAGAAAAACACATTCAGCTCCGGCGAGCAATGGACCAGATGCGATGTAATGTGGCGGAACACAAGGTGGGGGGAGAGGACAATTTTGGCAATGTTTGCTGGATCCATAACCCACCCGGCCACCCTCAAATAGCGTATCGCTTACGGGTGCGCTGAAAGCAATTAAAACCAGGATGCAGCCTGTATAAATGGGGCAGCGAGCGATAAAGAGAGGGACGCTGAAGCCGGCAAAAAAAAAAATAAACGCTCGAAAACCCCGAGCCCGAGAGCAGAAAGAAAGCTTTTCAGGTTAACGATGCGAATAAGGTAAAACTTTGTGAAAGGATTCGCCAACCGCTCGGGAGGGAGGCACACCACTCAGCGGAGCGTGGTGAATTGAATTTTCCAGGTGTCGAGTGCTGCTGGCTGTTCGAACTATGTTGCTACGCTGCGAGTGGAACCTGCACAAATAAACTTTACGGATGAACCTTTTAACTTTAGCCCAGGTCGTGCGCTTGGATGCAGGAAGAGCTGGCAGGCGGGGAAAGGACAGAGGGGACTATTGTTTTGTGTTGGTGATTAGTTCGGTTGGAGTGTTTTATGCTTTATGCAAATGCAAAGTGTAGCACGAGTGCACAGCGCTACGGTGAAAGTTTGGTGCGTTTCGAGTAGCTTTTGTAAAGCGAGAGATTTACAGTGTTTATAATTTTGCATACGATTAGTGGATTTGGATTAAACCAAAGCCCTTCACGCTCACAAAGAGGGAAAGTTTCTAAAAGGCTTACACCTAGCAGTGCTTGCTAAACACGTAGGGTTGGTTTATGTATAAACAAATATAGTTTGCTCTGAATCAAAGTGAAAAAAATACTACTTATTCTCTTCACCGCTCACAGCAGTACCTTATGTGTTATAAGTCTGTAATTGATTCTTCCTGCAAGTATAAATCACTAAGTGAAACATAATGTCATTTTCGTGTACTTCCCCCAAAGAATAGGATAAATTCCAAATTGCAACAATTGAACTGTTAAACTTAACCCAAAGTTGGGTATCGTTTTGTAAAATTATTGCCTAGTTATCGATGCCACTGTTACATATTATTATGATCTATTTTAGTGGCCAATGGGGAACAATGGGCTGTGCGCCTTGCAGTATGCAATCCGTGCCTTACGGTGTGATATATAAAAATCCTGTAAACCAATAAGTTGATTTGCTTTCTAGTTATTCAACTATGTTTCCTTTTGGTTGCGTTTCAAGGAAACTAAACATCAAAGTTACAAATATCTATTTCAATGTACAATGCAAATAAAACATAAAAACTATTAGATTGCATACATTAAGGCGCCGCAGAGAGTGGGTGTGAATTAATTATACTTTATTTTTTATTCATATTCGTTAATGGTAACAGTCTGATAGCTGGAAAAACTGCTAAACTTCAAAAGATAAGATGAAAGTCACAACACAAGAGCTGGAATGACAGCAGCGCGTTTCTAAAATGTCTTAAAAATACAGTTTATCGTCCAAATGGCATACTTTTAGGCGTTCATCTGGAGGAAAACAAGATCACGATTGTTTCTTCCCACGTCAAGTTATTTGCGAAAAGCAACGCCAAAGCTTTGATAAGGAAATGTGTTTCCTCCATTCGGCCCCATCCACAGCACCAGATAACGAAGATAAATGATCGAAGTATCAGAAAAACAAGCCCGTAAACACCAACACCCTACAATCGCATAATCCTTTACCGCCTGTTTTGTTTGGTGGCAGCACCACGCGCCCAAAACATCTTGTTCCGAGGGGTCCACAGTTTTAAAGAACATCCAAACACCACTTTGTGCCTGCTTTTTCCGTCAACAGTGGCACACTCGGTGCGATAAAGACTCCCTTCCGCTGATCACCCACACCCGCACACAAAACAGTCATAATCGTTATCCGTTCCATTTCGATCGCACGTGAAGCAGAAGCACACACACACACACACGAAAAAAAGAACCACTCAGCTTCAAATGGTGAGTTGAAGCGGCGCATGAAGCAGACAGGGAAGAGCGACCGCATCAGCTGCTAAAGTGCTGAACCGCATCAACGCATCAACGGAGGGTGGAAAACGGCGAAAGCTCACCCAAGGGTCATTACATAAAGTCTGATACCTTCGCCCGTAGGTGGCTACCGTTTGCATCAATCGAATTGCTCGCTCGCTCGCTTTGTGGTTCGAGATCGGCCGATAACTGGTCGGCGGTGCAGCGAGGCGCGTCATGTGAGTGGGTAGTATTTTTCACGATCATTTTCCTTTCTTTGAGGAATTCTAACCGACGGACGGATTTCCAAGGGAACACTACCCTGCGCTGGGCTGCCGAAATTTCGAAAGGGGTCGCTGGCGCCGACTCTCTTAAAATATATAATCCAAAATGGGTCGTAAACGAAGGTTAGTGTGGAGCCGGTTCGATCGTTCCGGATTATGGCCGCCATAGTCGCGCCATTGTCAAAAACCAAAAACCCATAAACATCGATTAAAGTCATCAACATATAATCTACTTTTCGCCATTTTTCCCCCCCATTTCGGTAAAAACAAAACCCACCTCACCACTAGGAGCAGCGGCAGGAGCAGGAGCAGAAGCAGAAGGGGAAAACTACATTTTGATGCCATACCCCGATTTGCAAAACAACAAGCTGCTGAAAGATGAAAGTGCGTTTGTCTGTTGTGTGGGCTTTTGGCCATCAGCCGCCCGCTCACCCACTACCTGCCCCCCCCCTCTGACCCTTCCACCAGATGCTTTATGGGAAGTGATAAAACGCCAACAAAACTGGCGTTCCGCTTCTGCATTTGTCCAGCCGACCGCGCAACTTTGCGCATAAAAATATATGCACACCAAATCTACACCGTTCATAAATAAGAGTTTGGCCAAAATTAAATTATTACAACCGCAAACAATTACCGTCCAGAGTGAGCCATTCGAGGCGCACCCCGGCAGCTCCACGCTAGCGGGGGAAAAACACAGCATGGATTGATGGTACGGATCGTCTCGGGGGAGGTAAAAACTGGTGGTTAAAATAAAACAAACACCCTCAAACTGTTCTCTCTTACTTGCTTTCCCCGTTCTGTGCATGTAATAACCCAACCGGACTCGCTGGGCCGCACCGCTCTGGAAGCAAAAAGGTTGCTACTTTTTTTGCATAAATGTTGTTTGGCAAACTGGTTTTCCTCCAACCCTTCCTTCCCCGAGCGCTGTGTGCGAGCGTTTTCTCGTTGCGTTCGCCAAGTGGTGCACCACCAAGTGTCTTATTTTGCTAAACTTTCCCGTCCGCTTCATGCATTGCGAGCTGCTTCCTTTGGCTATGCTTGCCTCTTTTGTTGTCTCTCCACCCAGCGCTGGGTGGATGCGATGCGCCCACTTTTCTCCCCAGTGTGTGTGTGTGTGTGTGTGCACAACTGCAATCATCCGCTGTGGGTGTTTCTTTTGCGTTCGCCTTTGACCTCTAGATTCAACGCTGGACTGTTTATCTTCGCCAGCATAACGCTCCCGGGGGAAGGTGGGAGAGTTTCGTCAGAGTCAAGCGGGTGGAATAATGCGCCACAAGTTTTGCGTTTTTGTTCACATCCTTCTTCTTTTCGTTTTTGTACTTTCGTTTCGCTGTGATTTTGCTTGCAAGCCCCCCTCTCCACCCACTCCAAGGGGGGGGGGGTCCAGGGTATATCTTAAATCCTGACCGTTCGTTAGGCGCAAGCGAAAATGTTTTACCATTTAACGGCGTGCGTCATTATGCGCCCATAATGGTGGGAAGCTTTTGAACAGCGTAATCCTAACCATTTTACTCGCCCTCTTTGTATTGCTGCCGGTTTGTGTGTTTATGGGTTGTTTTTTATTTTCGTGCTTTTGTTCAGCTTTTTTTCCACCGCTCTTTCCCACTCCGTCTTGATCTGCAAGGGGAAATTATTGTAAAGCAAGCAATGCGGAATATTGTTCACGGTTTCGGAAAGCAAAAAGCTTGAGCCGTGTACTTTTGGGACACGCTTCCATTCTGTTGGTTTTCGCTTTTAATTACATTATGAAGGTTTCATCTTACCATCTTACCAGCAAGGCACAACCAAAGGTTCATGTCGCATTTAGGCGTGCGTCGAACAAAGAGAAACCAGAGTTTTGGAAAAATAATAATGTAAATGTTTCAAAATGTCACAGGCTGTGGGAGATGGAGGGAAATGCTCTGAATAATTCTAAAGTGAACAAAAGAAGCATGCAAAAGCTTTTGTTGCTAATTATTTCAAAGAAAATTTACGTTTATGAACCATTTTATTCTTGTGAGTAAAATTAAATACCGTATGTTGGTATGATAAATGAGAGATTAACGAGTCTCTTTGTGGCGCTCAATGTTTTATTTTGTGCTTCTGACATCTAGTTCAGATACTGTCTCATATTGAGCAAAATCTCCGCTTTTTTCTGTTATCTTTTAAAAAGTGAAACTCGTATATAAAAACATGAAAGTCAGTAAGGCTACATTTTTCCACTGTTTAAGAATTTGATGGAAGCTTCTATTCACACGTTTCGAAAGTAATAGAGATGTTCCTTTTAATGAAAGGTGTAATGCAGCTATTATTTTCAGTCTACAATCTATGCTTGTTTATTTCTTTCATAACCAAAATTGATAAATTGAATCGTTTTAGAGGGGCTAACAGTTCTTCAACTTATATTGCTTCCGCGCTCTCTCCCTAAAGGTCTGCTTCAAACAAACTTCAATAGGCATGTTTAAGCTTTCGTGTTTGTCCTACTCGTTTGTGGTGCTGGTGCTGGCCTAAGTATTAATGGGCCTGGCACAGGATAAGCCCCGACGTTGTATCGAAAACCAATCGGACTGCAGCCGTTCCCCACACGCAGCATTCAATATTCTGCTACGGATACACTATGTTACAGCTCACTCACTCAGCCACAGAAAAAGCCAAAGTACATGCGTGCTCTGGTAAGGCTACGTCCCTGCAAGGCTTGGTGTACCATTCAGGAAGAGAATTCGTGTCATCAGTAGAAACAATTCACTCATAAATCAGTGCCAAAGTTTTAATTTCTTTTCAATTCCAACAAAAACTAATTAAAGTTGAAGATTGTCTCATATCGAGACTATGCTATGAACGCTACCGGTAACGGCGCACTGGACAAACGTTATCATAGGACAAACACGAAAGCTTACAGTTTGCGTTCAACGATTCGGTTCAGCTACATCCAAACGACGGCTGCAAATCGACAAGAAGCCTGATCGAGTTGTGAAACCACAGCAATAGTATCATTTCAAGCCTCTTACGTACTTTACGTGTTTGCCAAGCTGGCATGTCGCAGCACCCCCGATCAACCCTCCCCCAGGAGTGAACCCGTTCATCTTGATAGCCATCTTCGCATATGCTCTCATCGCTCGGAATTGGTGAATAATGGCATTTTAATCAATTATACTGCTGCTTCGCAAAGATAACGTCACGCACGTGGTGGTTGAATGGCAAGACAATTGCACTCTTCGAGCCGTCGTGGGAAAGGTGGTGGTGTCGGCGGCAGTGAAGCCTCCCTTAGCAAACAGTTTCTGTTTGCCCTGCTCCGGCAAGCAATCATCGTTAGGGGCGGCATTGTGTGGTAGACACCTCTATGGAACCTCATTTCTCTGGAATCCTGGAATCGTAAGCGTGACTGTAATCGAGTTTAAATTGTTTCACTGCCAATATTCGACTGCATCCCTGCAGCACCGGGCTGTGTTCGTGCGTTCGCAATTGTGATTGTTCATTAAATTTCTAGCAGATCGCCTCAAGCTTCATGCCGGGTAGCGATCGGCTGCGACATTGCGATGAAGAAATCATTAGTTTTGCATTCGATAACGCTACGAAGAGCGGAAAAGCAGCACAGCAGTTGCATCCATGCGGAGTGGAAAAGCAAATAAGTACTATGAGGGTGGAAATGCGCTTTGCGCTTTCCCAGAAAGAGAGAGAGTTCACTGCAGCATGTGCACACTTGTGCGAAGAAATCACCCTCCGAAGCTGGCTCCTGGAGAAAGAAGAAAAAAGGGGAAAAAAGTAAATCAATCGCAGCATCCTGATGCAAATAATGCACCCACACGGTGATGGTGTTTGGCTCGTATGTGGCGCGTAATAGGATTTTCTGGCAGCCCATTTTTCTCCGGTACCGGCACTGCCTTTACCGAGCTCGTGATGCACTTTTCATACTTTTCGCTCGCGTATGTGCCCGTCGTGTTGTCGCCCACGTTCTCCTCTGCTCATCCATCTTCGGACCGTCGGGGGAAGGTACGTGCCGAACGTGCCCGGGAGTGGTATAGACCTGCATCAAATTGTGGGTACGTGCCTTTTGGGAAACATTCCACCGAATGCGAACAGACGGCGAACGGATGCGGGCTACAGAAATTGCAATTTCCTTCGGTAAACTGGTCTCTGGTTCCCCGGGTTTCTGGTTGCCCGATCCCTGTCAGCACATGGTGCGATAAGTAAAATGATCTTGTTTACAATATAACAACAGCCGACGGGGCAGGGGCCGATACGTACGTGAAGCGAATGCCGTGCCGGGCGCTGGCGCGTACCAGGCTACCATCAAATTGAGTATTATTATCATCCTGCTGCTTGATTGGAAGCTTCAGATCCCGTGTGGCTGCTGGAGCCGGTGGGGCCGGGCAAAATCGGATGGCTTTATACTGGCACAGAAATGGAAGGTGCTCGGCAAGGGCCTTTTTGCTTGTGTTAGAATTTCGATTTATAAAATAAAACACTCAACGGTAACTGTTTTCTTTGCAGTGGTTTTGATTTCTTCTGATAAAGCGAGTTAAATGTTTATTTTGAATGAAAACGCCTGAATGTATGCAGTGTCAAAGTAACATAAATGTGTACTTGGAGTTTACACGCCTGAATGTATGCAATATGCAAATAAAATATTACTGTTCAGCAACTTGCAGCATAATTTTGAGACGTGATGTGTGGAAGTTACTCAGAAAGGTTTGAAACTTGTCTCAGCATTTATTTTTCTTCGCCAAGAATTTTATGGTTAATTTTTCCATTGGCTACAATTTTTTTTTCTCTCAAAATATATTCAGTTATGTCAGAATTTTTAAAAGCTAACCAATTAACTAACAACCAGTAAATCCCTAGCCCTTTAAGCTCAATGACTTTCAGTACCCGAATGGCAGACAGTCGAGTTTTAATCCTGCAATCCTTATCCAATTGCAACGTTATCCTCTTCCGCTGCGTTTCATTCGGTAGGTGGAAAATCGCATCAGAAGTAATGCTACCTGATCCACCTACACAAACAAGCTGTCCGACAGCAAAGTGAAGATGAAAGGAATGCTGCTTGCTGTACAACAGCCAAACACACATTTCATTTCCCATGATGAGCTAGTTTAAACTTGTCTTCCCATTCTTTGCATCGCACCAAACATTAATCGGCTCCACGGTGGCTTTACCGTTGCCCGTCTAATAGGATCAAACAAATGTATCGGAACGGTGGTTCGCCGTGGAACGGGTGTCGGTGTTAGACGACGCTCCAACGTCCTTAATTTACGATGCTCAAATTCCACCCGGAAACCCTCGGATGCGCTCGCTCTCTTCTCCCACCCAAAAACCCACTCACAGTTCGCTTTCCTTTCATGTGAAGCATTATTGCAATCCACCAATTTTCCGTCCACCATTTCCATTTTCCCGGGTTCCCGGGTGTGCGCTGGCTTGTACGTGTGGTCCGCCGGTGGTGTGTTTTTGTTATGCTAGCGTTTTAAATGTCTGGCGCTTCCTCACCCACTTACACCGCACCCATCCGGTTTTCTTCCAGGGAAAACTTTTCCCAAACCGCCAACAGTTCGTGGTGGTGGCCACCGGCCGAGGGCGGAAGCGCATTGTTGCCCGGTCAGAATGGCACTTCACTAACGAAATTCCTCGTACCGGCTCGTGGAAGCCGTCCCTCCATCCGTCAGTGTGCGCCAGCGGTGGTCGAGTTAGCAGCCGTTCGCCATTCGGTTTTGTCTTTCCTTCGTTAACGTCAAACCATTTTCCCCAACTTGCCGCTGGAAACTGTTGTCCCTCCTTTGCCCCCTCCCCGCGTGTAATGTGTGTTCGCGCCTGACAAGCTTTTCTCCGAATTTCCCTTCACCGCTTTGTGCGATGTCGAGTGGGCTTGTTTGTGTGCGATTTTAGCAGAAATACTCACACACATACTTTACCGCTTCATCAAACGGAATGATTCATTGCGCTGCGGCCCACGCTCTTCGCCTTGCTCCTGTCCGCAGCTGTCCGGTGCTGTTCGTGAGTTTTCTTTGCATACATTCGCTGCTCCCTACCGGTTTCTCGCACCCCACCAACCACTCCGGCTGGCGCTGATAGGTATAATGGGAAACTGATCAGCACGGGCTGGGCGGAGTTCTCTTATCTCGGCGCAAAGTAAAGATGGTGTAATGAAAAGGCTTGCACGTTCTATTCCATCGTTCGATGGGCAAGCTAAAGCGGCGTAACGTTGTCAAGTGGACGGATAGATCGTTGATTTGCTTTGTTTGTTGGGTTTTTCATTGGAACTTGGCGGCGATAATGCTCTGTTCAAAGCAGTGAAGGAAACCATACAGGAATGAAGTTAATTTATCCTCTGTTGAAGAGGCGAAAGTGACCCTAGAGGTCCAAAACCTCTATAAATTTTCAACCAACCAACCATTCTCTGTTGAATATTTCGAATTACATTTTACTTATTTATTTCGAAAACAATTGGAAACTGAGAAAGGATTGTGAAACTTGAGGTACAAGAGATTAATTTTGGCTTTTCTTTTCTTTTCTTTTTCTTTTTTAAGCAATATTTTATGTGAATTATACTTGATTTAAATATCTAATTTTAAATTGAAGCAGCAGACAGCACCAAGCATGTATTCTAGGGCTATTATATGTAAATAAAAACGTTTTATAATTTTTTGTTGGAACTTCGAAATGTTATCTTACACCTAGCACTCGGTAATGAAAACTCATCACATTGAAAGCATGATAACGTTTGCTTCATTCCAATGCAAACGTCTTAAACGACCTCACACAACTGTATCTTGGAACCTTGGCTTGGAACCAAAAGTATGGTAAACCGCTGTTCCACAAGCAAACTGAGTGAACACACTCGGTAAACGAAGCAATCCATCGTTTCCACCAAACATCTCGCAATTGATGCCATATTTCATTCCCATGGAATTATGGACACACTTTCACGCTGCCCGGCTTTTCCCGCAACGGACGGCACTAGTACGCCCGTCGGACACTAAGCCTCTTATCTGGGCGGCACCAGGCTCCGAGCGGGTGCCTCCAACAGCTCGCAGACGCAGACCCCCTTGTTCGGGTGAAGGAAAAACGGGGTTGGAAAACCGGGTCGGCTTTGACCAGCGCACGTACGTGCAGCAGCCTGAGCACCTCGTGCCGATAAATATTGACACAAAATATTATCGCACCGAAAACCTTCGCATCCTTATCGTTGTCTGGGATATGGAGGGAAGAAGTGAGATTGATAGAGAGAGAGAGATAGAGCTATTTTTCTCTCTTCCGGTACGGTGCTGGCAAGCTACAGGAATGTAACGGAAGTAGAACAACATTTTTGTAAGCATTTTTACGAAGCGATCGCTCTTGCAGCAAGGGCAGCCACAACCCTGCTTTGGATTTAATTTATAAATTGTTGTTAAAAACTGCACACCCTGCAATTCAGCGTGTGCTTTTGCAATTAAAAAATCTCTAGCACGGAACGGTGGCGAAGCATTTCCGGTGGAATGTTAAGTCTCATCGTGCAATTGCAAAGCTTTCGCAGCAAACTCTCGAGGGACTGTTTGCTGACTTTCGTCGATGCCGTTCTGGCGGCGCTGGCACTGCATGCATCTAGAGCATTCTTTCGCGAGGGCGGGGGGGGGGGGTGAAGTGGGGGAGGAAATCTCGGAAGGCTGCATCGTTCTTTCGCCACAGACTTTATTGCTTTTCTCGGCGTGTTCTCAGCAACCCTCGCCGGCTACGTGACTCCTACCGTGCGCTTGCGAATGACGCCTTTTGCTGTAACATGATATCGAAAGTCATGCTCATGTGCCCGCAGCCGGGGCAGTATCTTGGGCCGAAAGCAGTTGTGGGCAAAAATTATTGCATCGTTTAATTACTTAACCGATTGTCTACAGCCATACAGTATAATGGACGCCAACACAATCCTTGCGAGACAACAGAGATTCCTTCACATTATATGCGTATCAGATGCAGGAATCTTATCCTTAATTTATGTGATATTATTTGTTGAATTGTGGAAAGTTTTGTAGGGTTAATAATGATGCTTACAAAACGTCTTAAAGAGTATATATTTTTTAAAGGATGGAAGATTCCGTTCGATGTTAAGCATAGGTTTCCGGATGGAAGATTTAAAGTTTTAAATCATTCTTAAAAAGCCTTCAAACTTCTACTTTTGTTCTTGCGCTGCGTAAAGTTTGACTAAGAAAAAAGCATATAATTATTAAAAAAATAAAATCTTTAAAATACCAGGTACACAAATAAGTTCTGAAGGTTATTATACGCAGTTCCTTGCTTCAAAGTTTCTAAAGGGCTTCGATTTGATTCTACCAGGTAGCGTTCCGTCGCGTTGTTTTGTCTTTCATACTAAAACTGCTTCTTTTAGTCCATTGAAATCATCTCTGGAAAGCTGTTTCCGCTTAAACGCGATCGCCATAACATTTCCTCATTATACGATAAGTCTCTGTAGACGAATTTCCATCACAATGTAAAGAAGGTATTCACCCCGCAAAAACACTTTCTGGAGCGAATGTATTAGTTTTGTAACCACGTAGAAAATACTTTCTTTACTTAGTGATGGAATGACAGCAGAGGGTAAACAAACCTTTTAGATGACACTTCAAAATAACAGTGTTGCCAGATTTTACTAAAATTAACATTTTAAACCAACGAAAAAAAGCGCGTATAAAAACTGTCAAATCTCTTGTTTAGACCTGATACGTGAAATCGAATACAAAGCAATAGTTGTGAGAGAAGAATTGTGTTGAACATTTTTTACTATTGTTATAAAAGAAAAAAACTGTTTAAAAAAAACATCTTGATTTTAACTGTCCTGCTTTGGTGCTTGCTTCCCTAACGTCGATCTTACAGCACACCTGTAAAGCAGCAAAATTCATACTAATGACCGAGTTATGTGCTTCGAGCCTATTTGTGTATAAACGCTTCACGCAAACGCGTAACTGTGTGCACCGACAAGCATCCTAAATAAGCTTTGTTCCAAAAGTAAACAATAATTAATAATGCGTTTGCCTTAATCAACCATCGCCTTCCCATCGTCCAGTACGCTGTGCTGTGGTGCACGTGCCCTGTAATTAATAACCTTAGCCACTGGACAAAATAATGAACTCCTGCCGCATTTGGCAGCCATACATTATTCAACTGCACATAGCGGCGCTCGTAAATGCTTTCCCACTCAAGGGAAGGTGCAGGGGATGGCAGGAGAAAAGGCTACGAAGAAAGAAGCGCGTCTTTTTCCACCACATTAATGGCCGCATGTCGATTATTTAAGCAGGATTAAAATAATTTATTTCTATCAAAGCACAACTTACCATTGTTTACCACCGGATCCCGGAAGAGCCGAGTGGTTTTTCCCGGTTTTGTTTCGTGTAAGGTTTCGGATAAGCGTAAAGACACATCAAACCGCAACAAGACGCAACGTTAAAGAGGCCAGAGCAAGCAGAACCACCCCAGCAGGGTGGAATAAAATGCGAAAGAAGTACAACCCCGCTCGTCTTCCATTCCTATCGGCTCCATCCATCGAAAGCGCCTGTGGGAGCTAATTTTTTTTTGCCGTTTCTTTACGACCACTATTCAACCAACACACAACCGTACGGACACAAAAACACGCATGGTTGGAAGGTATGTACACTTAAGGATTGTTTGGATTTCGGAAGCCTCAAATCGACTCGCATCCTGTGGCCATGCCGACCACCTTCGCCTTCGCCCACTAGTCTAGCGGTATGGAAGGAAGTCAAGGAACGAGCGAAGCTAAACAACAACATCAACTCAAGGATAACAGAGCACGCGGGCCGTGCTTACCCGGGCAACGTGTAACCACCGTAGCAAACCATCCGGCTGTGGATAATTGAAACAAAGCAAAACATCTTGGCATCTTGTGGCAAAAGGAAAAGCCAAAAAAAAAGGGAGAAAAAGCGAAAAAAGAAACAGACAGTAAAACAAACCACACTTTTGCCGGCCACTTCAAGTGGGTACGGTTTCGGGTGAGAAGTGCTAGTGGTGGCCACCACTGTGTAATGTTCCGTTCCGCTGGCCCAGTTTTGGTGGCCGAGTCTTTAGGTTCGTTTTTCTCTTGAACGATACACACTCCAACACTTTTTTGTTCGTTTTTCTCTTGAACGATACACACTCCAAGCGGCGTGAGTGCAGTGTGCAACTACTTCTCGGCTACTTGTAGACCGAAACGGGCGACTCTTGCGGCATTCCTTCCTTCCTGTAACGGTAATTGCTTTCTCCGGTCGAATTACCGTGAATAGTTGCCGGTTTGCTTTTTTGAGCCGCTCGTGCAACGGTAAACCGGACCGTGGGAGGCATCGCTACCTGGAATGTAAAGAAATTCACAAAGGCATTCGACAGTTTTTAATTTAACAGATGGAATCAGTGAAAGGATTTCTTTTCTTGGTTTCGCTCTCCGGACAAGTTCCTAGAAGCAAGCAGAGGTAAGGAATTTGAAGAGTCTTATGGTAAAGGGTTTTCCACTTCAAACTAATCAATAGTACGGGTAGGGGAACAACGTGAGACGTGTAGAAAGGTGAACCCTAAGTGGTGCGAAATAATAAAAAGCTGTCGTGCATGAGTGAGACACTAGCAACAGGTTGAAGTGGTATTTGGAAAAAGTTATTCTCAAAGTAAATGAAGAAAGAGGCGTAGCACATCGTATTCGTGCAGCCATTCGCGAAGAGCAGAGTGAACAGGCAAGCGAAATAATATTTATTTTTATGTGTCTGATACTTACGTCAAACAAAAGTTAAGCAATGGATATTACCCAGCTAATTCACTTTTCTGTGTTCACTTTCTAACGAAAAGTACAGCAGAACGTCGATTATCCGGGGGCCGATTAACTGGGGGGCGGATGATCAGTGACTCAACAATTTGACAGCTCCAGAAGAAAAATGTCCATTACCATATGGATGAATCAAGTTAAGACAAAAATCACTCCTTAATGTTAAGGCAAATAAATCGATAGTTTTTGTATACTTAAGGTTTGATATATAACAGTGATTTAAAACAACTATCTAATCGAAAAATATGTAACCGAATTTATAATTAACTTACCCCTGTAAAATCCACACTAGATTTATAAGTATAAGCTTTTATAATAACACGGGCTGATTATCCGTAAAAGTCGATTATCTGGCATGCGTCCGATCCCGACCACCCCGGATAATCGACGCTCTACTGTATGTCTCTTTTTTTGGCTAGCTTATCATGGTTATATGTTTTTTAAAAGGATTGATCCCAGCTTCTTAAAAGATAGAAACTCGGTTCTTCTTCTTCTTCTTCTTCTTCTTTGACCCGCTCATTGCTGAGCACGTCTGCAAGGCATGGCCAGGTCGCCAATCCGTTTCCAGGAAACTCGGTCCAGGGCTGCAGTCCTCCAGCCACGGTTGCATCCGATCTCCGACAGGTTCAGCTCCACTTGATCCAGCCAACGAGCTCGCTGTGCTCCTCTACGCCTCGTGCCGAACGGGTCGCTGACGAGCACCTTTCTGGTGGGGCATGAGTTCGGTATCCTCATCACGTGGTTTTGGCAGCCGTCAGAATACTTGCATCGCCAAACAGCTCGGCAAGCTCGTGGTGCATTCTCTTTCTCCACACGCCCTGCTCGCACACACCGCCAAAGATGGTCCGTAGCACCCGCCGTTCGAAGATGGCGAGTGCATTGGCGTCCTCCGCCAGCATAGACCAGGACTGGTGCCCGTAGAGGACTATTGGCCGTATCAATGTGCGATATATGGCGCATTTCGTGCGTTGTAAACTTGGTTTGATAAGTGTATTTTTGCATTAACCATTATATCCTCAACAAGACTTTAACCAAGCGGTTGTTAACTCTTAAAACATTTTATTCGTTAAAAAATTTTAACCTTTAATTAGTTGAATGTTTTTGTTTCCATTTCGCTCGTATGTTGAGTATTCTAAATGTTTCAGATTTATCACTCAACCCATTTTTTTTGTGTTAAAAAGGTCTAACTGTCAGTAAAGTTCACGTAGTGATCACATCTACTTATGTCCTTGTAACGACCCAATTCTTGCCATGCGCCTTGTCCATCATGCGAACCGATCTAGTTTTCCTAATATTCCAACCAAACTGCTTTCCCAGCGTGGTGAACGTGTTTCTCACAACAATGGCAGCTTCTCAGTAGCGAATGGAAATGTTGTGCCCTTTTTGCTGCGAAAAACCTCAACAACATTTTGCTGAATGCCTTGCCCAGGCACTCGGCATACAGGCGGCGACACAGGTAGCGGAAAGCGTGCAACCAGCTGAAGCAAAAAAATAGATTCTACGGCACGGTGCATCAGCCAGTGCAGCGAGGTGCACACTCAAGGTGCAGCGATCGGAATAAAAGTCCAATTAAAAACTTTATCTCACCTCTCCGCAGGGTTGGCACGAGTGGCCTGCGTGTGATGGATAGTTCAACTCGGTTGGTAGCCTGCAGTACTGTACGACTGGGTGCTTTGCTTCTCTTTTCCACTCTCTCTCTCTCTCTCTCTCTCTCTCTCTCTCTCTATCTGTCTCTGCCTCCTGCAGCGTATAATAGTTTAAATCCTACTTGATGGGAATAAAACCGACGCTAGCTAAGCTGACACGTTTCTTGGGTTTTGCGTAACGCAAAAATGGAGGATGAATTGCTGCATTTCCTCCTTTGTAACAGCTTGTAACGCTGGAAGGTATGCCTCTAAATCGCTTAAGAGCGTTACGTTGTCTATGGACGTCCCGGAATGCAATCAGTTTCACAGACAATTCTACAAAGTCTTCTATGCTTAAAACACTTAAGAAAATCGTAGCTAAAATTTCAACTTACTTACCGACTTCTCTTATCTTACCGGGAAACAATTTCCACTAGCTTCAATTTTACTCTCTGAGGAAAACCCATTCCACAGCTGCTGGTTCGATAGAGCTGGCTAATTGAAATGTTTAAATCATTCATCCAGCCAACGTGCTAGCAAATCAGTGTCAAACTCCGTTTCTTCCTGTTGAAACATGTCATGCCGAAACCACATCTCTCAAGCAGCAACCGAGCGACGGAAAATTAGCACAATTAAAATTCGACTGTGGAAATGAAATGCTTTTGCTTCATAGAAGGGTACGGCTTGGCAGGAAAGCTTGGTGAGTCTTATAAGCCGCACCTGAGACATGAAATTTAATCATGATCGTTACAATGGTTGAAGAATTTCGCCCGGCAAACGCGCCGTACTATCCTCATCTTTTGGCAAGAGAGAGCTAAAATATTGTCCCCTTTGTATATTAAATGCAAATTTGTCGCTCCACATCGATGGACAGCATCGAAAAGAAGGAGGAAGAAAATGATGACGAGCTACCATTAACCCATTTTTGCTAGCACCGAAACGGACAGTACGAACTCGTACGTACCTCCAACCTGCACGGCTCTCCCTGGAGGCCCTCCGCTGTGCATCATTTTCAACAGCTTTAATATAAAGGGTACGCTTATTGTCCAGACCCCTTGCGCTCCGTCTCCTCGCTGATCCTTTGCCATTTTCATGCATATATTAAATTATGTTAAAGAGAAACCTCTGCAGCTCGCTACCGCTTCCTTTATTTGTACGTGCGCACCCGACTGCGACTGTGTGACATCCAACCGTTACACCATTCCGTACCGATTACCGGCTGGCGAAAGGATTATTAAAAATGAGACGTACCAAGCCACTGGAAAATGGTACCGTCCCTTCAAGCGGGGCATAAACCCCCCCCCTCCCACACACACACACACACAAAGGGCACACCACAAAAAACGGGAAAGGAAACGCAGGATGAAAGGGTGGATGGGGAAGAAAACGAGAACGAAAGATAAAATCATCAATCCTCTCCTCGTTGAAGGCACTGCACCCCCATCCGTTCGTAGCTCATCCGAAACAAATGACAAGTCATTCTGGACCGTGCTGGCATAGCATGGACGGAACCCGTTTTCTTGGCGCTACGAAAAGGAAGGAAAGCAGGAAGAAACAAGGTCACATTTTTGCTTCATTTACCCTATTTTTTTATGTTGTGTGCAGTGTCAACGTTTTACGTGCATCATGTTGAATTTTCACCAAGAGTAGTCGGTCATTGTCGTGCCAGCCCGGCACGGAACCGAGCGGGCCGAAAAGTTTGACAGTTCGTTGCGTCTCAATCCCCGGGTTGCTTTTCTTCCTCAGGAGGTTGATTGTTCTACGTCACTCTACGGCGGTTTCAATGGTGAAGTTACTAAATGGTAATGCTTGCCTAAGGCTGACACTGAACTGACAAAACTGGTAGAATGAGAGTGCTACGCCTGTTGGGGCATCTTGCAGCAGTAGGCTTGCTCTGATGCGTTCGGAATTGTAATGGGGCCTTCTTTAACGAGGAAAACCCTTTTTCTAAAGCACACGGCTCAACGCTCACGGTGCAACGGCAAACAGGTAGAAAGTTAATGCACCATATAATGGCCTAAACTTGACGACACCTCATCGTAACGCACCTCTCGAGCTGGAAACAAGCCCTCGGAAACGTGCAGTGGGTATTTGTTTGGCCCGGTACCTCAAAAGCTCTTGAAGCGTGGCGTTCTTTTCCGTGCTTTTAATTAGCAGGCAAGAGAGCTTGCCGCCAGGTGGAAGTTTAATTACCGGTAACCTGATATACCCCCTTCATCGCCCGCTCCAGGTCTATCTGTTGTGTTTGCGCGCGGTGGTGGTTTACGATTTACAATGCTGTAGAAACAGTTATTTTATTTTCTCTTTGCTGTGCTGTTATAGCACCGAGTAACGTTTTTTTGCAGTAAGTCACAGTCAAGGCACGATCTGTCTGAGGCTTTCTTGAATGCGATGCCTGACACATGATGCTAATCTTCTCACCGATGAGATACCTAGCTCGTTTGCAGATAACGTGTGCTTCATGGCTGGGGAGTTCTTTCAATGCGCTGCCTTTATGGGACAGCTTCAATGTAGGTAATTGTGGAGTCAAACAGTCCACGGACATGGGTCACTTAAGAATAGTAAGCACGCGTGTATGAGTTGATAAATGGTGGTAGGTACGTTTTTGTGCCTTATGTGGCCTGAGAACATGGTCAATCAATGGTAAGGAGTTGGTTGTGCTATTTTTTTTTTGAAAATACTGCTGATGAGAGATGTCGGCTTTTCTCTATTTTCATAGGAAAATGTTATGAGTAAAATGTTGAAAGTGTAAATCATGAAGAAATAATTTTACTTTAACTCGTTGGAATTATGGAAGGAACATTAGGGACAGACGATGTTTGAAGTAGAGCATATAAACTGAATTAAAGAATGAATTATAGCATGTATCATGCCCTCCAAACCGAACAGATCAACAAACATTGCCAAAGCACAAGTTCAATGGTGCTATTGATGAATTAAACACTACCTTAAAATACCGAAATTTCCTCGGAACAATTTTATACATTTTGATGCAGGACCGTCACAGAAAAACCGAAGCATCGTTTTCCAATTTGCCTGCCCTGGAAATAGATCTAAAAATATTTTGCTCTGGAATTTCAATAAACTCTATTGCTCCCAAGATTTGGTTGCTCGTCAAGGGTACCTAACCACATCGGAGTCTCTTCCGGGCGAGTAAGATTCATCTAGCTCTTTCGACGACGAATTGCGAGAACATCTACTACATGCCAGAATTTATTACTCGCGTGTAACTATGCTCAATCGAGCTCACGCCATGCTTACCCTTTCTGCTACTCCCTAGCAAAGGTAATTATGCATACAAGAGGAGACGAAGCTACCATACTTGTCCGACATCCCGAAACGATGTACCACATTCTTTCTGGTAGCAAACCGATCGCAAACACTAATTCTGTGAGTTTGGCCAGAAACAAAGTTTATAGAAACATCGGCGGAGTGGAAATCGAACCGAATGTCTAGTCACCCGTGTTCCGACCTGAAAACACTTTGCTAATTAAGCTTGCCTACCGAATGGACGAAGGAGTACATGCTTTTTAGTACAGTTACGTAGAATTCGGATGGCACGGTGGATGGAATGTAAGCAACAGTATGACCGTGTTTCACGAATTTGGCCCTTCAGCTCATTAGTGAATAGTCTCGCTTGGGCTCTAATGTTTAAAGGAGTTCGTTTGCTGCTAATGCTAACGTTGGTCGGAGAGCGCATCACATCATCAGTGGTGTGTCAAACATGACTTTTCGTGGCTCAAGACGATGAGGGATAGTGTGTTTCTTCTTGAATTTGCGGAACGAGTGCAATGTACCATTTTGGTACCCACCGGAAAAACACACAGTAAGCATCGTAAAAGCATATCAACCTACATCAATGCTACGTAGACTATTTCTGAGACCAGCAAGTGCAGAACTAACCAAACTGTTAATGAAAAGAGATACACACAAAGCGTGTGATACCGAAATAAAAAAAAAAAACCACGAATGTGGCCCAAAACATTGCATACTACACGTAATATTTTTTGCACAAAACCTACCCAATGCCATTCGGGTTCTCCCACTATCCTCACGAGCTTGCACCAAGTGTGCACATTCATAATCAAAAAGGTTACAATAATAAACTAGTCAACCTAACGAACAGCTGCCCTTGTCCGGGGGTAAGCAACAGCATTGAGGATAGACCGGAACGAAGGAAATTCAATTAACATGCAATAGTGAAACGATTTTGCACCCGAGCTGATTAGTTTTGCTTTTTCCCAAGACTTTTATCCCTTCTCTCGCTCTCTTTTTCTCTCTCTCTGTCTCTATCCTCTTCGCACGAAAGTGACCGGTGACGATGGTGCGCCACGTATTGTGTAGTGATCGTTCGGCATTCCCAATTCACCAGGACCTGGCACAATCTCCCCCAAAATACGAACTTTGTATATGCTGTAACTAGTTTGCCAGTTGCTGCTCTCATCGGAAAACACTGGCAAACCTTACCACCAGCCCGGTGTGACGCGAGAGAGGTGGAGAAGGAACGTTGAAAAGTATTTTGTTACAAGTGGTGGCACCATAGACCATGGGAAGGGGCGGTGACGACTAAAAGGTTACGGTTTTAGTGCTAGATTTAACGAGCAGTCTGACCACAAGCAAATTAATTCCCGAACAAACTCACACACTGACACTCGGATACGGCTACACCACACCCGATGAAGGTGCGATACTGATCGGGCAACCGTGACATAACCACCCGGGCAGAGTTATGGTTATCGTAAACCCGTTTCGAGGGAAGGCAATCTCGATAAGAGTGTGCTTATAGTACGCTAGAAGACATTTGCAACATGTGTAAGGAGGAAGAGCTAAATGGTGCATGAGATTCTTGCAATAGGAAAAAAAAAAGATCTCAAATTGTTTTGCAGCCTTATTGCAATCATGCTTGTTGTAGTTTGACAGAAGTCTTTTTTTATTTAGCCTTGAGTTAAACTGTTTGATTAAAGCGCCAACTGAATCAACCGGGAAGAACGCTCACCACTAATTATAATAACTTTTATAGCTTGCTTTAAAAGAAAATACTTCAAAAACTTCAAAAATATTCAAACAAAATTTTCGTCAAAATCAAAACCAATTCTTTATCGAAAATAAAATTCAAGCAAAAGGATAGGCATATAGGATAATTTAAATCCAAAAAAAACATTGCATACTTTCAGGCGGTACATTTTCAGTATGGTAACGCATTTGTACGTTACACCCGTTACCCACAACAAGTTAGTAAGTAGAGTAAGTTCACGCGCGCGCACAGGTCAATTAAGTTCATCAATGTTCATTCAACATTTATTTTAAATTGTTTTTAAAGGGGATTTTCATACTTCATTTTCAATGACTAAAATTGTAAGCGTAAGATTTCATGATAACGATACATCGATCACAAATTCTTATCATTCCTTCTGTCAAACATTTTCACGACCCTCTGGTACTGTTATTTTTCAAAAACTCTACTTCAGCTTTGAATTGTACACATGTTGTCATATTTAGCTCTTTTTCCGTCTTATTTCCAATACATTTCATCTGACGTCCTTCCGCCCTCCTGCACCATCGGTAGCGTGCTTTATTGTGAAACTAATGCAGTTAATCTCACTGACACACTCAATATGTCAGCCCGGGAAGCGACCATTGCTTACCCGGCCCGCTCGGGTCGGGTACTAATGATGCCGGATTTATCATGACACTCGTTGGTGAAGCGCACTGCAGCCCACCAACTGGATACAGTGCGCATCGTTTCATCCTGTAGGTCTGTGGAGCGTAGCATCGGTTTTACTGTATTCGGGAAAGGAATGTACTTCCAGAGCCAAGTTAATGAATTATTCAAGCAGCAGGGAGGGCTGCGGTCGTTTCCTTGCCGAGCGCAGGGAAGCTGTCCCGGGTAGCATTCCGAATGCGTGGGCCGGTGTGGTAAGAGCTACGCTGTAATCATCGAATTACTGGTGCGGTTTTTTATTACACAGAAACGATAACCTTCACGTTTAACGATGGATGCGAAGGTCTGTTGAGAGCATTGAAACAGAAGCGTGCGATGGGTAAATGATTCAAAAACAGAAAGCGGCAGTTTTCTGATATGCTGAGTGATTTGGAAGAGATGAAGTTGGTGAGCTTTAGTTTGGTTTTTATGTTCCGTTTAATGTCTTTTGAAATAAAAATATCCAAATAACAATATCAACATTGGTAAAAAATGCTACAAGGCTAAAGAATATGACTAGTTGTGGGATGTTCAAACAAGCTTCAGTTTTGACCTTAGTGTTCCTGTAAGAGATAAGCATACCGATTGATTGCATACTTTAAGGCGTTTGAACACATTTTGCAATAAAAAGTACTATTTTAAACAATAATGTTGAAACAATTTTTATTTGCACAAATTATTTATAGTCTTTAGAAGCGTTACTGAGTGTATAAGATAGTTCTCTTCTTTACTTAAGAATCAATTGAATAGAAACTACCAATCACCAAGAAATTGCATACTTTCAGGCTTTTAAAATTATTAAAACTACTTCCTTTAAAACTTTTATTAGGATAAAGAAAAAGTGAATAATTTTCGTTAAATATTTCAAAGTTTTTTTAAAATCATGTTTATGTATTTAAAAAGAAAGCTTTGAAAAACGTGCTCCTGTTTCAGTTGAATAAATTGTAAGCTGTTTAACAGCCATAACATAACAGCCAAAATCCATTGTGTCTCAGAATCAAACATACCTTACCTTCCCGTCCATTTACTTAGCATCAAATCATTACAGAGCTTCAAATAATGCTCTCAGCTCATCACAATGCCTTCCTTTGTTTCACTGCGTGCCGTATCAATACGACTTTACAGTGCTTGTGCCCTTGCTTGCCCAAAACAGAAGCGCTTACCATCACAGAACGTGACTATTTCCCATTTCCAGTTACCAATGTCTCCCGGCGGGCATAGGTGAGTGTGTAACGCTGTTGTTTTCCTGTGATCCACATGAAATGTTTGCTCGCAAGCGTACACACTCCCCCGTGTGCGCTGCTGGCGCCTTTTGCACCGATCGATCCCGACCAGCAATCTGGCACTTCTTCAATCCTTCATTATTTCGCAAGACGTTTGAAGGGTTTTATTTTTTTACCGTGTGTCTGGCAAACACTCCAACGCAACCGTTCGCCTCGTTCGTTATGAAGAACCGAGCACGCCTGTTTTGTTGTGTGCCCTTTACCGCGCGCTGTTCGTGCACCATCGCAAGCCCACGAAACAACCCTCACATTCATTTCGCACGGAAAAAGTCATCCGTGAAGACGGGACTCTAAGGGAGTGGATGCGGCAGCGCTCTCTTAAGGTGCCATTTCGCACCGCTCGACGATTGCGACTGACGGGTACGAAATTAGTTCTGGTTATGCCTTTTTCTTTGCTGTAAGATGAAAAACAGCGTCGAAGTGAAGGCGCTGCGAAACGCACGCCGTGAACCGACAAACGAGAAAAGTAAGT
Source organism: Anopheles epiroticus (assembly GCA_000349105.1). NCBI lineage: Eukaryota > Metazoa > Arthropoda > Insecta > Diptera > Culicidae > Anopheles > Anopheles epiroticus. The sequence continues at coordinate 494,206 of KB669626.1, forward strand.
AAGCCAGCACCGGGAGGCGTGCTGTTGTTGCCGACCGGTGGCTTGGCCCAGGCTTGGCAAATGGCACAAATTAATGTGCGAAGGTGAGAAAATGGATCGGTGCTTAAGCGACCGACCCAAAGTTTTGATGTTCGGCAGCGGCGGCAGCAGCAGCCACAGTGACAGCTACACGGTCGTTAAGAGCACGGTCAGGGCGTTCCGAACACTTGCACCGACTGTGAGCGTGTGTCACAACGCTCAATCACGTCCGACTCTGGGGGTGGGCAGGAACGTGGTGCTGGTGGACGGGATGGAAAACGGATGCTTTGGAAGGATGCTTGGGCTCGCATTAGCAATGAAGAAGAGCATTATAAGTGCTACATCTTCTTTAGCGACCAACAGGGTCACACTATATTTGTCGAACGTTCAATCACGCTGTCGCTTGCACAAAAGTAATTATTGTGAAAGTTAAGATTTATGTATAGCTTTTATTCGCTGTGTTGGTACTTTACTGGGGTTTAGCACCTGCATTAGGAAGGAAAAACTAAAGAGAGAAAAATATTCATCAATCTGCCCGAAAACTACTCGAAAACTGCTCGATTTTTATTGGTCGAAGTCTATTCGCGAGGTTTTAAGCCCGCAATAACATTGGTTTAAAATTTCATTTATTTCATAAAAGTGCGTTTTAAATGCTCCTTTCATGATGCTGATGTGGTCGTGATGGGGGCAAAAAACTCACGCACCAACGAACAAAAATACATTATTCATATTTGTGTCGCTTCCCATCCAAACAAAACAAGGCCTGTTAAAAATACAGCTTTGCATCCATTAATTATGTCATTTCATTTACAAATCGCTGTCTCCCTGGCCGGTAAACACTGTCAAACATGGTTAAATGGTTGCATTAAACAGCTCATTACCACCGATCGCACCTCTCCATCATCATCTCTTTTTTGTTTTCGTTTGCCTGCTCGAGTCAACGGATGCCATCATCCGTTCCGAGGGCACATTATAGTGTGCCCTTCCCTGTACCAGCTTAACAAGCCTACACTGCAGGTGTTGAATTATGCAAAAACAACATCGATAGTCAGCCCGTCAACAAGGTGGATCAGTAGCAATTGTTTGAGTGTGACTGGTACGCTCTTCGCTTTCAACTGTCGCTGATGATCCGTTTCCCACGCGAAGCACTGTGCCAATACGACACCAAAGTGTGTTTTCCAACCCGCCAAGGAATCCCGCACGGAGAGGGTTAAACTTTAATTGCAATGGAAACCATGGTCTGAGCTGCCTTACCAATTCCCTCCCGGTTCGGTTCGAGTCTGCTGCTTACATAATCGCTCTAACTTTTGCAGCTTTTCCCGCTTTCGGTGGCGCCTTTGTCTCTTGGACGGCGACAAGACGGGCAAGTTTTTCCGAGGGATGGAACGGCAGCCCATCGAGCACAACGAGAGTCTCTCCGGAGCACCAGGCGAATGGTAATGGTCATCCCTTCATCCATAATGCATTAAACGGCAAACAGCTCCCGTGGCCGTGACGGGATGCGTTAGTTTTTGTTCACGCTTCACAGCACACTGACGCTCACACTCACACACACACAATCTTAGCTTATGATGATCGTTTGTGTATCGATAAGCGGACGCTGACCGCACACATCGCAATCACAATTCGAGGAAACCTATCCTCGGTCGCCATCTATTACACCCGAGCCTTTGGCTCCAAATCACCCCCGATCGATCGCTAACCCAGTACTGGTGGCGAAGATGGGACGACTAGCCTTACACACCCTCACACCCACGAATCACAGTCCCCGGTGTTGCGGTCGGTCCATAATTTATAACGCTTTATCTTTCGCTTTGCGGGCGGGGCGCCGGCACCGTTGCGGCTCATTTGATATTTATTTATTTCCTCACATATATTAAAGTGCTGCTGATGATAATGAGCACCGGGACAGACCTGTGCGGTTTCTCCGTTTCCCACTCCCTCCCTTCCTACTCACGCTCCATCGAAAAATGGAAACAAAGGCCATTGTCGGCAGGGCACACGGGGAGGGAAGGAAATCAAGGTGAAGATTTTCGCTCGAAAGTAAACACTTCCGGCTTTCCGGCCCGCGTGGAAGGGTCCGTGACCACCGTGTTGCTTTGTACGTGTCTGCAGCTGATGGCTAGGGTGAATCGAAAGAGCGCTCTCTTAGGGAGCTATGTAGCACCCCCCCCCCTCCCTCATTCGTCCAATCGTTCTGCTTAAATACGCTTTCAAAGTGACCTTATGCTGTTGGTCCGTGCTTTTGTGCTTACCAATGATGAATGTTTGCGGATGGGTGAGGTTTAATGGATGCCTTCGTTTACCCAGCGGAAATGAAGCCAACTTGCATGGGAAGGGGAGGGTTAAAATCACCTTCCCGGGACATTCAAGCAATGGCGGCGTTGGGGGCGTGAAATTCGAAGAATTTCGGGGAGCTATTAATCCATCCCCTTTTTGTAACTATTTGGAGAAAAAAGTAGAATGCCAATAGGAAAGGACTGATTTGCCACTGGGCACAGAATTTCACAGAACACGGGCTTATAATCCTGCTAAAGCTAATTGCTACCATTTGACCAAACAAACACGCCCTTCTACCGGCCTTCGTCCGGTACGATTGATTGTCTAAGCATGTTTTTGGGCTATTAAGATGTTTAGCGTGTGGGCAATGGCGTGATAGGAGAAGATTACACACGATTAACAACGATTAGCTCTGTACTCATCAGCTCTACTTTGAAACGGTGCGCTGGGGAGTTATCAAATGTTATTCTCTTTACATCTGAAGAGATGGAACGATCATGAGCCTACTGATTATGCGTTTAAATAGCAAAAATATAACATCACACATTGTTATCATCCTTACCTTCATGTAAGGGAAAACATATGGATTTATAGTGCTTTCATTACTCTTAATTCTCAGATCTCAATTATGAACCAAAATCTTGAAGTTTAGCCTCATTCCCATCTCGAAGATATTTCAGAAATTTGTTAAAGTATTTGGTTTATACGATTGGTCAAACACTGTCAACTGCAGATCAAACATTCATTCTTACGTCACTCAACATTTCAAGACTTTTCTGCAACTACTTTAAGCGCAACAAAAGAGAGGTAAAGTAAAGAGAGAGAAACAGTTATGATTCAAAAGTGGAATCATACAACCACGGTCGTAAGTGGGATTTTAACCCTCGTCAGACGTTTGATCCGATTAGATGATGTTTTAATCGGGCGGTTAAAGTGTTAAGGATAATAGTTAAGATCAACGTCTTGTACTATCGTGCACGACTCTTTCAGGCATTCCCGTATGTGAGAAGGCTTCATCGAGCACCTTCATAAAACAACATTGGTTTCCTCTTGTTAATCTTAGTTCTCCTGAATCACTTCCATCCATTGAATTAGAAATCAAAATAATTTAATCTAAGAAGCCAAAAGCTAGAGCACGACCTAAGTCGCACGCACTTTTTCACCCGTTGAACGAATTTTGTAACATGTAATGAGGTGCTGGGATATTGCTTTAAAATTGCTTTCTAAGACACATTACCTCAACAATGACTGTGAGGTCTTCTCTTATGACTAAAGTAAGTACGTAAAGCATTGCGAACTATTTTTGCCCGCTTTTGACATTTGTCTTCGTGTAGTAGGTTCGGTACGTTTGGTGAAGATTCACTTAGGTTCGGTTCCCAAAACTGGTTACGAGACGAAAACTTGCCCAGACTCCGAGTGACACACGAGCAGTTGCGAAACCGGTACCATGACTTTCTCTGTTTTGTGTCGTAAAGAATGCCCACGGCAACGGAAGCACACTCAGCATGACGTGTGAGTGGCACAAAGTGCGTGAGATTACCGGCAGATAAGACCGAGGGTAAGGCAGCAAGTGGGCACACGATAAGAAAAAAAACCCAACGCAACCAACATTCCGGGCAGGTAAATTATACCGTGCGCTATTGCCTCGTCACTTTTTCACCGTTCGCTTCCGACGTTCCGTTGTCGGTGAGAGTGCGGCGTCATCATTGTGCCCGTTGCTATTTTCATCGGTTTTTCACCAGCAAGAACTGTACTAAAGGACCACCAAACTGGGCGGTCTAGGTTCGTAAGGATAATTTTTATGCAACACATTGGCACAGTTGCCGGTACAACCCGGTAAGCGGATCCTCCATTGGATGGGCGGGATAAGCCAGACCGCTCCCTTCACGCTGCGAAGAGTGAACGCAAACGAAGGAAAGGTTGAGGCTAATTCTTTACAAAAGCTTGCTCATCGTATCACTGTCAGTGGCGCTGGGTTTTACTTGTACTTCAAACAACGCTGGAGAACGCTGTGTCTGTGGGGTTAGTGAAGGACGGACGCGAGGCTAATGCATTTTCCAGCAGTGCTGAAAATTCCATCCATCTGATTCAATTTGTTCAAACATGCACAAATTTAATCATTCAGATTGCGACCCCGTGACCCCGTTCCATTCGTTCTTACACGATGAGAGCTGAAGGGTTGAACTTTTCATAATAATATTTTAGAGCTTTCGCTCATACTTTACTCTCACACTTGTTTGCCGTGCTTGTCTTATGCTCTTAAGTAGTTTGTCAAGTAGTGAGCACGCTCCACACTATCATCTGCAACCTGCAACCTGCATGATTTATCCGGCGAAATTGATGTTAGTCGTTCTAACTATTTGTACACTTTTATAACACTCTTGCCCTTGACTTTGAGTGCTTCTGCAGTGTCTGGGGCTGATGCAATTTAACTTTATAACAATGCTTAACACCGTTATTGAGCTGAAGTGATTCCCAAAGTACGCTTCGTATTCCCGTGGCTTAAGCGAGGAAAAGGCAGGAAACAATGCAAACAGTTAAATTAAACAATAATATACTCAAAAAAGAATCATTTCTTGACACCTGTCGCTCCATCTTAAAGTTTTTCCACTCCTGTCAACAGCCATCCTGCGAAGGATCATTCTAAGTGAAACCAACACGACACTCCTCACGCAAGCTTTTGCACTAAATCGAGTTAATAAACTATACATAGAGGTTAGCCTGCAGTGTAGTTTACTGTCTCTTTCCCTCCTTCGTGGACGGTTCTGTTCAACAGCTCTCTCGGGAGCTTTTCGGACTTGCAAATTCCGTTTTCTTCACCACCGTCCGACGTGCGACACTTTTGCGAACGGCGGCGACGGTTGTTTTGACGGAAAGCAAAATCTTCGCTTTTTTAGCTACCGTTTTTGTCCCCTCTTTACTCTTGTGTGTGTGTGCTGGCATACGATAAAGAGATGGTAAAGTTATCGACTACGGGAAGTAAATACTGGGCCAAAAACCCTCGGCTCACGGCGTGACTTCCGTACCCTGGGAAATTAGAACTTTTTCAATAAATTATCGTACCGGAGCGCACACTGGTTGGGGCGAGGTAGACAAAAAAGGGTTTTGCAGTGGTGAACTGGCCCAGGGGGGTAGGGTGCACCGCTTGTAAGCGGGAAATAGGTAAAAGTGCTGGTGATTGTGTTGTCCCCGTGATGCAGCCGAACGGTGTTTGTTGGTGAAGCGGAAAGTTTTATTTTCCACCAGTTTCAGTTTTTATTCAATAGAACACAAATTTTACGCGGCGCACGACAGCTTCAACTGCTTTGCGATGGCCACTCGTTGCTGTGGACGGCGGGAGAAGGGTGCGTGGTTTTGGTGGATTTTTTTCCCCCGGCTTTCCACCGGATCCGGTGTGCGGTTTGACACCAAACAGTGAGTGTGTGTGTGAGAGAGAGAGAGAGAATGCGATCAAAGTGGCCGCTACCGCTGGGGAAATCAGCCTGAAAGCGACGCTGCGACGAGCGTTTAAAGATGCACGAGCGCATTATTTAACGCGCTTCAAGTGGACGACTCATTTTCCTAACAGTCGCGCGCACACTGAATTGGTGCGAGTGATTTTTCACCGGATCTACCGGGGGGGCCCGGGGCAGGGATGCGGTTTACCGCACAAAGTACCAGGCGTCTCCATCCATGCTCACGGGGCGATACTTCAACCGTACCGTTCCGGGCGGCGGAAACAGTCCCTTATCGCGCCACGGTAAGATATGATTGAGCGTGAAAGCAAACTACCTGGTTAAATCTTCCCCTCCCCTCACCCCCTCTCCCTCCCCTTCGTCAGACACACCCAAAAACCCATAAAACAGCACGAGCTGGAAGGGAATAAATGCGACCGTGTATGTGATGCATTGCTGCAGAGGGTTCTTTCGAGGCAAGCAACCCTTTTACGGTTTGCATTTTTTCTCCTCATGCTATCGACGCTTTTTTCTCTTTCCGGCGTGGCTGTTCTGTGTGTGTGTATCTGTGTCTGCTTCCACCATCGTTACTCATCTCGATTCGAGCCGTGAGTAAAGTTTCGCTCACACACTTTATGCACACTGCACACTGCAAAGTTACGAGCGGCCAGTGCGAACAATGGGATGGAAAAAGGAGCCAAAACGGGTGGCTCGCCGTACGCGGTAAAGTTAGTTCCGGCAGATGATGAAGATGAAAGGCACTTCATTCGCTTGGAACGGGGGTCTTCTCTCTCTCTCTCTCCCTCTCTTTTATGCTGCTGCTGCTGTACACTGCCCAGGTGGAGCCGCACCACGGAGATGATTTATTGGGTAACTTCATCGACGGACGAACTTTTTCTTTTCTTGCACCGGTTGAGAAACGTTCACTGCTCGTGGAACAGGGAAAGGAAACGGGATGACGTTGCTGCTCGAATGAAAAGCGCAGCCTGTAATCATGATCTGATTAAAAATGTATAGTATTGCGGAGCACAATCACTTACACGGAAAAAAAGGGTAGAAGAATGAGAGGTTGAGCTTTCCTGTAAGCGTTATCATTGCCGTGCCGTTGCATGAGTTTTTGAAGGGAAATATTTTATTTTAAATTTTATTGTACGCGTTGAAGAATACAATTAAAAATATGTTCAAAAAGAACTATAAATTTGCTATCAGTAAAAAAAAAAGTTTCAAAGCACCGTTACGTACAACGTTTTGTATATGTGGGATGAGAAGTGAAATTTTCAACGACATAATAATGATTTATGTATTCCGTTAGAAAGGCCAGCACAGATCCTCTATGCCTCTATGCCTCGATTCGTCGAGTCGAGTGTTTGCAAATGTTAGGGAGGGTGAGGAAGGAAATGACCTGAGACACTCTTTCGATAAATCCCGTGGAAGGTGATCTTTTTGTTTTTTTTTCTATTTGGAAAAATAGAAGAAACCGATCAAAAACAATTTAATAATTTAATAATAACTCGAACAAAAGAAAGAGCCTGTAGCGAATCGTTGTAACAATTGGTGAAAATAAAAAAAGAGAGATAGTTTCCTTACAACAAAAAAGGGCCCAAAATCAAAGGAAATTTTATGCTTTTCTCTTGTGATTTACCATTTGTTACAGTTGTAGGAATTGAAGAAACAGCAACATTTAGATGTATTTTATATGTGATTTTGCAACAATTTTCTACTGAAAATATAGTGTCCTATGACTTACTCTGCCCTCTGTAAAAGTTGAAAAACACTTATTGTAACTCTTAACAGGCGGACAATTTTTACCATTTTTGCGTGCCGTAATAGAAGCATTAAAAGATCCACCACGGTTTCCAATACATTCATTAGACCAGCTTTAGCTTCAGCAAGGCGTCCTAATGGGTTAATGCATTATCTTTTATGTTCCGCCTAACCAGGAGAGCAGCGCTGTAGCTTAACATTTAATTAACCTTTTTATCCAAGCTTTACCACACATTAAACTCACCGTTAGCTTTTTTTCTGACGAACTTACTTTATCATAACCCATAATAGCCTTACCGTACACACTCACACAGGGACACTAACCGTAAACGCTTTCCCAATCATCTACTTGCAGGTTCCACCGATGAGCCGCCACCATCCGGCCACCCACCGATAGCAAGTGCATCCTCGCCATCGATCGGGCATCCTCGCCGTAGCGTTCGGGTCGGCACCGAAACGCTCCCGATGGCAGATGCTGGTGGGCGCACCTTCCAGTCGTAGTCGTACCCGGCCGGCGTTTCGCGCGCACTCCAGCACACCAGCGATGGATTTCCATAAAGCTCCACCACCCCGGCCCCCGAGCCTTGCCGCCGCCCTCTCCAAGGCGAACGGTATGTTAATGAATTTGTAATGGAGGCAGAACCGGCAGGACGGCATTCCGATGCTGGGCCGGTTCCGCTGGGCACCGAGTACGTGCCAGCATGTGCACTAAAGGGAAAGGGTGCCAAGCCAAGGGGGGGGGGGGTGTAGGAGGCCCACTGGGTCAGGGAATGTGTTTGAATGTGTAATCAACTTTAGCGACACTGACGACGTAATGCGGTTATATCGTTTTCTTATGGGGCAGGTGGAAATGGGGTAGGTTAGCGGGAGCAACTAAATTGACGCTCCGCTGTAAAGGTTAGATGAGATAAATGGGAAAGGGCATAATTATTTAATAGGAATATGCTTAACATGCTAAATTAATAACCAATTTCTATGCAAGCACTTTATTGGATCAAACGGTTCTTTAATGTTCCTCCCTTAGAAGAATTATATTTTTATACTTTTCTCACTTATTAGTAGCTCATTTTAATAATTCGTCCTATTGTCTATATTTCAATGTTTGCTGCAGGCAAAAAATTAATGGAAAAAAAAAACATTTTTTTTTATTTATTTACTTTCTTCAGCTAATAAGTTTGAAAGGAAAATTGTTTCATAATTGTTTTGAAATAAACTCTTGTTTCAAATTGTTCAATTAAAACAATGTTTGATGCTCTGCTTCTGTGGTCGCACTGCATGTATCGGAGCACCCAACGACATCATCCAGTTTTGTCATCCCCATTTTGATTAATGATTATTAAAGCACACATCAGAAACCTAGACATATGAACAACCCGATTCCATTCCGGCCAAGCCATTGTTACAGCTTAAAGCATTCTGCGACCGGGTCGGCTCACCATCCACTGCTTCATCCGTATCATCTGGACGATAGCAAACCCACCATCATGTGACATCCGGATGGGGTAGGGCCTATGAATATACCGCCACCTAACCGGAACTCGTTTTCCTTCCACTGTTCTTCTTTTCTTTTCCGGCCCTCGCCGACCGTCTCGCCAACCGCCGAACACAACCGAACAAACGTTTTCTCGCCACCCATCCGGGACGGTTTCCGGTTCCCGTAACTGCTGGGAAATCGTTCTCCCCCTCATCATCATCATCATCATCATCTGCGTCATCATCTGCAACCGGTCCGACTTCCGTCCCCGTCGGCACGTGTGTGTGTGTGTGTGCCGTAACAGAAGTGTACGATTATATATTCATCGACAGCGGCAGTCCCGATTCGTACCTGAGTGCGGACGTCGGCAGCATCGGTAATGAGACGTTCTTCAACGAGTCCGCAAATGCGTTCGCCAACACCACCGACCTCGGCCCGGTTCCGGCCAACATCAACGGTACCGCCGACGAGCCGCTCGCCGACGTGATCGTGATGGCGATCACCTCGCTCGTCCTCGGACTGATGATTTTAGTCACCGTAATAGGTAAGCGTGCAGTGCAACGCGACCAAATGGCAAAAAGAACGGGCCCGGGTGATTAAAAATGAAACGGATCAACATTGCGTCCGGCCCGTACAACATCGGGCCTTCTCTATCTAAACGCTCCCTCTCCATTCCTCCCTCCCCTTATCCCACTGAACACACTCACACACGTAACTATCATCTGACGTTCTGGTGGATTGCTATTTGTCAGTTAGCTTAACTGCTGGCGAATGTGCGTCCGTTTCGTCCTCCATGCTCGCTGTGCCCTCCCTCCCACGGATGGTGGCATGATTTTATACACGGTTAGATGAATATTTTAATGACTGTTTGCAAGCATATCATACACCACTGCGCATCAGACTCGTGCATTATGCAATGGGACGTATGCAACGTTAATGCAGCTAGTCGATTTGATTTACTTTTTTTTTTCTTTCGGTGCGTATGATTGCAAAGCTTAAAGCGATTCATCGTCCCTAAGCTGCTTAATTTGTAGTGTTTCTTCGTTTTGATTTTGATGGTTGTTTCTGTATGATTTTGCGTCATAAAATACGTGCAACGGAAAACTATTTACTACTATGAACTCATTCCGTGCTGTACCAGTTAATTTGAGGATATTTTTCGTTTGTAAACATCATTTCCAAAACCACGATTCCGAACTAGAAACCAAACAAACTTCAAATTAATTAATTCAAACTTTCAAAAGATCCACCAAGCGTCTTCAAACACTAAACTAAAGCACAAAGGCACACTATTCCGTACTCCCGTACTTCTACCAACCGGGCCACCTCTTCAGTAAAAACTCCATCCTTAGCCTCTTCTTTGCCACTTCTCTGCCCACTCTTGCCCGCACTTTCTTCTCACCGCAATCGTTTTTCACTCCTTCCGCAGGAAACGTTTTCGTAATAGCCGCCATCATTTTAGAGCGTAATTTACAAAATGTAGCTAATTATCTGGTCGCATCGTTGGCCGTCGCCGATTTGTTCGTGGCGTGTCTGGTGATGCCGCTCGGTGCCGTGTACGAGGTAATTATTCGCAAGCAGGCTAATTGTACATTTCTGTGCTTTCTTACGCTCCTTCGGCATCTCGTCTCTGTGCGCTTTCCTTCGCTCTTTCCCAACATCGTTACGCTTTTCTTCGATGATTTGTGCCGGACGGAAAGCATCTTGCCTAACTGCAGGCGTTTAGCGGCAAGAGGGTTGACATGATATGCTGAATTTGTTGTGCAAATCGTTTTACATTGGTATTAATAAATATGTGTACAAGTTGGAAAAACGAAGGCGTGAATCAAAATCGAGATTCATTACAGATTTAGATTGTTTTTCTTTAGAAGAGTTTTTATTCATATTGCATACCTTCAGGTGCTTTATTGCAAAACAGCAATCACAGTTATGTTATCCACATGATTCATAAAATTAAGATAAATCTTTCTGCATATCGTTAAAACTGTAGTCAAAAAATAAAATGGGCTAAAGTCTAGTTTAACCCTCGCCCGATTTTTGTGGCGCCTAAAATTATGCAACCCCCTTTTCCCGTCGTTGTATATGCTAAATCGGTGCGGTGAGTTTCGCAATTTCTATGTTTTTTTCGTCAAAACGTATTTTTTAAATTGTCTGTTTTAATAACGCGAAAATAACATTTTTCGCAACGTTGTTGAGAAACAGTTTTATTCGAGAAGATTAAATTCAATCCCTATTGATTTATATTAGGCTCTCTAGCGATAACAAATCCGCAAAACAGTGTATGAAGCTCGCCGAGACACTGTATGTAATTTTAGTAATTGTTACTAACGTTGGTTTTACCTCCACAGATAAGTCGTGGCTGGATTCTTGGCCCTGAGCTGTGTGATATATGGACGTCGTGCGATGTACTCTGTTGCACGGCGTCCATACTGCATCTAGTAGCCATAGCAACGGATAGGTAGGCTATCATTTTGAGACTGTCACCCTCACACGAGCAAGCCTTGTAAACTGCATCTTCCCCACTGCCCTGCAGGTACTGGGCGGTGACGAACATCGACTACATCCACTCGCGAACAAGCCGGCGTGTCTTTACGATGATCTTTCTCGTTTGGTTCGCGTCCGTCATCGTGTCGCTGGCGCCCCAGTTTGGCTGGAAGGATCCAGAGTACCTACAACGAATAGAGCAGAAGAAGTGCATGGTTTCGCAGAACATTGCGTACCAGGTAGCGTATCTGTTACGGAATGCACGTTCTTATCCTGCTTTACTATTAACAAAACAAACGGGTGTCCCCTTTCGCTTCACCAACAGGTGTTCGCCACGTGCTGTACGTTTTACGTTCCTCTCTTTGTTATCCTAGTACTGTATTGGAAAATTTATCAAACTGCCAGACGGCGGATACACCGACGGGGGCCCAAAGTACCGGCTACACCCAACAGCAGCAATCAGGTACGGAAGGCATCAGACAATCTGGCCGTTAGCCAAAAGCCCGAATCTTCTTTCCCGTTCTTATGCAACAACTATTCTATTTTATCTTCCCAAATCTCAACATCCACGCTCCAATGATTGCAGGAGGAAACACCAAAACCAAAGTCAAAGATACGATTTCACCTGAAGAAAAAGTTCACCAATCCCACCAAGTCGGCCGTGTCGTCGCTCGGGCTGGTAGAGGGCAACTCGACCAACACGGTCAACACGGTCGAGGACACGGAGGACAGCACGAATGCGGCCGAACGGAAAGGAGGTCTCGAAACGACGTTCAGCGGTGATGAGGTACGGTTGTTGGAAGGCGCTCAAATCATTAAAATTCAACAAGCCACTCCATCTGAGGTGGCAAAACTAACAGCACTTCGGTTTGGCGTACAAGTGGGAGCAAGATTTCCCAGTATTTTCCACTTTCCCGCTGCCCGTCATCGTTGCCATTGACTTGCAAGCAAGAAAGGTTAGCTAGAATGGAGACAATCGGTTGGCTCTGAATAACTTGTGGTGGCGGCTACTACACAGCAGCGGCTGAACTTCTGCGGCAAGGTCTGTGCAAAGTGCAGTACCGAATAATTGGTCGGTATTATCGAACCGCACCACTTCCGTGCGGTTATTCTGTGCTGGGTGCTTGTGAACACTTGAAAAAATTTAAAATGAAATAATGAGAGTGAATGAGGTTGCTTTTCAATGGGTAGTTTATGCAAATGATTTCAGTTCCATCATCGATTCATCGTGCCAAGTTTGCAGGTTTTGAAGTGGACCCATTTAAGGCGCTTTAATGTGAATTGGGTTAATTAACAATAGTTGTTTTTTTTTTGGCGATCGGTTTGCCGTACTTTTAAATTTTAAAAAAACTTTTTTTCTACTAAGTAAACGATCAATCAACAAAAACTGTTGAGACGCTTCAATCATTAATGGTTTTGCATACCTTCAGGCGCTTTTCAAAATAATTTGGCTGGAGTATTGAAATGCAGGTCAATTATAAGCTCTAATGTTTTAATACCTTGGTGAATATGTTCATGATATCCTGTGAAATCCAGAAATACCAGCAATATTCTAGCATTTTCCTAATTTATAAAGCCGACCAATGGTTTTTGGCGCACGTGACATTTGAATGCAATGCTATCAAACACTTGAAGCTGCAAATTGAATTTTGCACTCTTGTTTTATCTGCGCCTCTTCAACAAGAGCGATGGGTGTCCTACATACCGCAAACATTCCTCTCAAACGGTTGGATTTTCGAGTCCGCTCGAACTGCATCCATTGCTTCCAGTCCGGTTCATTTGATTTCGATTGGCCCTTAATCGCAGTTACACGTGTACATTTTCCCCAATGCCGGGGACGAAAGAAAACGCACCCAAAGTGGAAGCCGCTGATGTACACTATTAGACGAATCAAGCCGCTGGAATGAAGTGTCCTTGAGTACGGTTGGTAAAGTTCTGCTCGTATCTGCCCACTTCATTCCTGCTTGGCTATAAAATCGGAAGCAAATTTCCATCTCTACTACTTCAGCCATCGTGGGCGTGATTTTGCGTCCCCTAGCCCCTTACCCCTTAGCGCCGAACAAACTGCAGTGCCCGCTTTGCCTATCTTGTTCACCGTCGTTTCTCTCACCCACAGAGTAATGGCACGCCGCTGGGCAACAATCAAATACCGACGGTGTCGTACGAGGTCACGCACCAGCAGCTAGCACAGGCCGGCAGCTCGGAATCGAACAATAACAACCCCCGAACGGCCGGTCTGCCCCCGAGCAAAGCCAGCCCGAGCGGAAACGGTGGCACACTGCCCGGGTCCACCTGCAACCCAGTGCAGTCCAACCAGCATGCCACCTCGCCGCTGCTTCCACCGCACCAGCAAGCATCGCCCCGGGACCCGTCGCACCATCAGAACCAAACGGTGAAGCAGCCGGGTGCGGCCCATCTAGCGCCGGGGCACGCCGCAGGCTTGCAGACGGCGGCGGGCGGTGGCTCAAGCCTCAACATCTCCAGCACGCCGAACCCGCACGCCCAAGTGTCGAAGCGCAAGGAAACGCTCGAGGCGAAGCGTGAGCGCAAGGCGGCGAAAACGCTCGCCATCATCACCGGCGCGTTCGTTGTGTGCTGGCTGCCATTCTTCCTCACCGCGCTGCTGCTGCCGCTGTGCGAGAGCTGCTCGATCAACGATACGGTTGCGTCGCTCTTCCTCTGGCTCGGCTACTTCAACTCCACGCTCAATCCGGTGATCTACACCATCTTCAGCCCCGAGTTCCGGCAGGCCTTCAAGCGGATACTGTTCGGTACGCACCGGTCGACCAACTATCGGCGGGGCAAGCTGTAAGGGTGCTGCCCGGGGCCGGGAAGCGCATGACATTCGTGGTAAGTATGCTTCAGTTGACGAATACACATATTTTAACGAGCGTGATGGAAGATGGGTTGAGTATGCAAAGTAGGGAGCGTTGCATTCTGGTTGGATCGTTCAAATAGCTCCATAATTGCAACAGAATGTTCCCGAGAGAAAATATTTGCCATGGAAAAAAGTCAACTCTTTATTTTCTTTTACAACAGTTCATTTGCATTATGATGATGGGTGATTACTTGGTATTTTATTTCCCTTAAAATACTTTCTATTTGAAGTATGTTTTTTTAATCAGCTCTTCCCATTACTCTGATGTCATGCTCACTATTCTGCTCGGATAGGCCTAGAGAGGTGAACGTTTTACAATGTACTATCACTACAAGAATAGATGAATTTTTATCTTCTATCTATCGCATCTTTATTCGCCGCAATACACATGCAATATGTTCTTTAAAAGACTTTAATTAACAAATTATTTTATGTTTACGCTCTCTCTACTGATGAGACTCTTGAATATTCCACATTTCCCAAAAATAAGTCGTGGCGATATAATTTTGTTACGCACTGTATAATACTGCAAAAAGTACCAGGCGTCTCCATCTGCCAAATATATTTAGCCAGCTAGAGCTTATGATCAATAATAAATTTAATAAGTTGATAAAAAATTTACAGTAAAGTCCATATTTATCAGGTAACAACAATTTTAAAGTAATAAATTGATTTTCCAAGAACATAAATCAAAATACCTGTATAGCACCTGTATAGAGCCTGATCAGCAGACCTGCATTACAACTGCACGAATAATACCTTCTATCACATGTAACAATTCAACAAATTCATAATAAATCTAGTTTACAACAAACATTACATCAATCTCAAAGGACAGTACTCCAAAATGTGGGAAATAAATTTTAACGGAAAAATCTGAAAAGATTAAAGATTTATTCGTTTTCACATATTTGTCTTGTATTCACACAAAAAAAAAAAATTGGAGAAAAACCCATAAGCGGACAAATTTGAAAATAATTGACCATTACGGGCGAGTATCCCAAACACTAATGAACCGTGACCAAGGATAAAATCCCTGCGTCTCAATCCGCAGGATTTGAAAGCGATTGATATCCCAAAAAAACCTCCACAAAAAAGCATTCAGGCTATCAAAACGAGTTTTACCAAAGCTTTTCTACCATCTGACCTTCTCTTTGTTACTTCCATGTTGCATTGTTTCTTTTTCTTTCTCGGTTTGTCATAGGTTTTACAAACGTTTAAAAGATTTTAATGGGTGATTTGACCTTACTTGCTTCATAGCAAAGTATAAAGGATTTCCAAAATTACTGCTGAAAACAGGACAATGGGCGTCAATTTTGTTGGTTGAAAAATAAAAACAAAATCGCTCTTCACTGAATAGAAGAAGTTAATAAACTTCGGCAAGAATTAAAAGTTCACAGACGTTCAGCTTTACTGCTTGATCTGAAACAAAAAGGTAAAGAGAGACGGGTCAATCTCGTCGCCTTTTTCGCCCCACTGTCAAACAAAATTCTCACCCATCCATGACCGGACCGGAGCTCAGATTGCAAAATTAATCTGTCTTCACGATTTAACGCACACACTGATAGCGCTGAAAATCTGTTAAAACAAACATGCAGCCCTAACCCTTGGGAGAAGTGGGTGTAAAATACAAAAAAAAAAACCCTCCCGAAACAACCGAGGCAATCTTGCTGAACTGTCTTCCTTCAAAATGGTCAAAAGACGCCGGATTTTCATTTCTGGCTATCGCTCATTAACTCTCAGCGGGTCACCGCCGGACACGCGGGAGCTAACCGGGCTTCCGCATCGGGTGACTCACTGATTAGTAGCTCATGAAGGCCGAGCCGGGCCCTGGCGATGGATGTGCGCGCCCCGACTGTTTAACCCGGTCCCTTGCCCGGGGGCAGCAGTGCTTTGTCTGTACCGGCGAGTCCCTTCGGGGGCAAAAAATTAATTACACCAGATGCAAGAGATCGCCGCCCCGTTTTCCGTTTGCTTTCGGTCCGATGGAACGAATGCCGTTGCCGGTGGCCCCTGTGCGCGTGTTGAAAGGCTGTGTGAATTCCGCAGTGGCAAAGCGACGGTTCGGTCGATAGAAGGCCGCCGGGAAAAACGATTGTCGGAAGTGTAAGGTGCAGGGCGCCAACCCGAGCCCGGGCCTGGAAAGCGATGACAGGACGCTTGTTTCGCCATCAGTGAAGAATAAAAATTTAATGTAAAAGAGAGAAAGAGAACACGGGCAGGATGTGAAGACCGATCGCAGACAAAGCAGCTGGAGTGGCCGTACAAAATGCTCCTTTTACACAACCTTACCTTCATCTTTCGTTTAGCATCCGCCCATGGCTCGGAGTGGTGGGGTGGCCGAGTCGGGGAGGATGTTTTTTGCACCGCACAAAAGGATCTCGGTGGATGGTTGGTGTGCCTCAGACGGAATGCTTCACCGCCCGGAGCAAACTATTCAAAACGATATTGCCTTCCGAATGCTGCCCTTCCGATCTTCGCCTTGCTGGGTTCACAGCAAACTGCACCAGCTTTCCCTCTTTTCGTGCTGCTTGCTTTTCTCTCTCGTCGATGTTACTTGTCCCTATCCTTTTTTTTTGCTTCTCCCACAGACCCGGCAGGAAGCCGTTATAATTCATTATCATTCGATTTCATCTGGGGGGAAATTAGTAAATTTCATGATTGAATTGAATTCCGTTGCTTTGAGCCGGGTGAGCTGCAGATCATGCCATTTTCCCCAGAGGAAATTGGTAAAAATCCCCTGTTCTTTCCACCGGTACACAAGATGAAGAATCAGAAGGATTTTCTTCACAGCACGTCTTGCTCACATCACACAACACACGATCGGCATGCTTACAACCGACAGACCCCTACGGGTGCGAAAATTGATTCAATTCATCTCACTCGAATGTATAATCGGTTCTCTCGTTTCCTCTTAATAACTGTCTCCTTTTTCCTTTGCTGCTCACCACTACACCCTTTCTGCTCATATCCTCTGGGAATGATGTCATCGGGACATTGCTGGGCTAGTGACCATCCACCAGTGCCAGCATCATCCTTCTTGCACGAGATTTGATTGCCTTTTGCACATGATTGCGCATTATTTCAACATTCTCGACAGTCCCGACAGTAAAACAGGACAGATACAGCTAGATGCAAATGATATTCCTTCTTGGTTTCGAATTTAAAATCATAGCTGACTCGGGAGGCGATGAGTGTTTGAGCAGAAGGAAGGATGAGAGTTGATTTTTGAATCCCGCTTGAGTCATTTTGTAGAAAGATGAATAATTGGATTTGATTTTCCTATTTTTCGTTTCTCGTAACATTTCCCTTCAAAATGTTTTGTGTACTCCTTAGCTGACGAGCGATTGCTAAATACAATTCCATATTTATCGACCGATACGATTCAAGTACGAAAAACTGTATGTCAGCCTAAAGGTATGCAACCAGCATTATATAAATGCTTATTAAATTGAATATGACATTGCACATAATTCAGTCATGCAATTTCGTTTCTTTACCCATGAATTTGAAAAATAAAAGTATTGAACCGAATTTGGGCTCAGCTTATATCGGGCTGCTCTTCTTCTCCCTCACTCTCTTCATTCTTCTCCTTTATCTCTTAAATTTTGCGATCCATGCAATCCAATACATCTATACTGCAACGATGTAGTTTGTCTTGCACCGTTTCCCTCAGCCGCTATCAAAAGATTGTATACCCATGAGCTGAGCTCAAATATTAGCAAACAATTTCGTTTCATTTCTGCTTCCCCGAGCATCCCTCACCGGGCACCGATTGGGAAGGGAATTTTCTTTGCACCACAGCGGAAAGCAAATGGTGCTGCAAACATGAACCAAACGATCACGTTCGAGCGCATGTTTGAAAAGTTGCTTCAAAGGAGTGAGGGAGAGACACTCACCTAGAGATATATGGAAAGGGAGAGGGAGCGCAAAAATTATGTACACAAGCATATTTTTGTGTAATGTGTTCGAGGGTACAAGCTAGCCAATGTAACCAACTGCTTAGTTTTCCTCATGTTTGACACATTGGCGTTATTGAGCTTTTTTAATGTTCCCTCTTGCACTCAAGCGTAGACTGCTCCCATCTATACATGCTTTCTTCACGAAGCACTCACAAATATTCGCCTCGTTAGTGAGAGTAAAGCACTAGAAAGCAAAAGGGAAAACCAACTTGGTTCAATATTTACCAATTCTATTACAGATGAGAGGAGTTTGCGCCATGTTTACTTTCGTCGTACGGTGTCGGGAGCGCATCGGGAGCAATTGATGGCAAACGGAGAAACGGAAACGTGTCCAAATACCAAAACCTTCGGGGAAATTTTGCTGCATACATGCTGATATGTGTATACACACAGAGAAGAAAAAAAATCTAACACGGTCACTTTACGCTTAAACTTGAACGAAATGCGCCCCTTCAATGCCCAACTGCAGTGAAGATAGAACGGCGAGGAAAAAATCTTAACGGTGCTGGACGAACTGTTTGCCTTTTCATATCCGATTTACTGCCGGCACAACCACTCTGCCCAGTCACTAATGGGGTTTGTCTGTCCATCACACATCCACACTTCCTCACCAACACCATACTGGGAAGTCAACCGAATGGTCCGTGTGTCCATTTAACAGGATAAAGTGCACACCGGACTGAAGCATCCTTCGGAGGGGCGCTGATTGACTTTGGGGAAAGTTTTCTTCACACTTTCCGTACGGCTTGCACCATGCACGGGCCATAAGAGAAAGTTCTGACGTGCAAGTGCAACCATTACCCGGGTGTACCGGAAGGAGTTTCAAGTTTAAGGTGAAGTTTAAGAAACTCTCCTATTGAGCCGTATTCACTCATCATTTGCTATGCACGGTCAAAGTTAGTTATTTGTATGGGGCAGCAGAGAAGGCTGGAACGGGCGGGCGCGCGCGAGCGCCAGCGGGAATCATGTGGTGTATTATGATGCTGTTTTGTGTTGGCTAATGGTGTTTGCAAAATTTCGGAAGTAAGCTGCATACGTGAGAAGTTGAGTGGTACTTTGGGGCTGTACGAATGTTAATCCATGCATAGCTGGATTTGGTGCGCTACTTGAGCACCACAGAGTATTCCAGTAAAGTGAAAGCTTATTTCTATAATTGGGGAAATATAAGGGTGAATTTGGTTAACGATTTTAGCGAATGTATCCTTTTCCGATGTTTGTTGCGCCTGTTTGCATGTACTGCATGCATGCACTGGCGTATTGTGCCTGTTTGTATGTGCTTACCCGTAAAACGCCTTAAAGTATGCAAATATTATACATCTTAGGTATTTTATGATACCTATTAGCATTTTCATAGATTTTTTAGATCCTTCATGGGAAATAATTTTTAAATTGATCGTCGAGTATGTAAAATGTGTGGCCATTGTGCAAATCATCTTTTCATGCACAATATGTCTTTTAATAATATGTACAATATACACTCGTTCTCAAACTCGCCAAAATGTGTTCAATTTCGAAACATAATCAGTATTAAAAAAAACACCCACATCAAGCAAACCTACCAGACCTGATGAGCTTTGCAAGTTTGCTGTTCTTCATAATTGGCTTTCAAATGCAAAACCCGCCCTACCGGGTACGACTGAATGGTTTGCACAAAAGAACCCCAAAACACATACCTCATTCCATCGCACATCGTTGCGCGGGGAAAGCAAACCGACGCATTTCAATCAAAATGAAATGCATGGCCAAAAATTCAATTACACCAAAGACCCGCGCCATAATGCATGCTTGCCATTTTAACTACCCTGTTGCACTTGATTGATTTCCCGCACACGTGCTCGGCTCGCGAAAACCCCTACCAACCTGCACAGGAATTGCTTGCAACCAGCCGGTTTATTTGTTTGCTTGCTGGTGGTCCCACTCATGCTGCCCATCGCTCTCCCATCGCTTGTTGTTGCAACTCACTCAAGCAAAACGCATTTGCCAGACCGCGATCGTAAGGAACGAAAAATGTGAATTAATTTTAAATCAACATTCACAACATTCACCGCACCTCACCGGAGGACTTTTTCGGCTGGCATGCTGGGATGTACCCGGGGGGAAGAGGAGTGGATTAAAAAATACCCTCGCCAGTGCCACAGTGCGAAAACGGTTGAAAGCCATTGCAGGGTACGGTGGTGCGCGACCGTACCTGATGAGGGTACACATTTTTGCGATGATTCAATTTTCCATCGCTTTATGATTTTGTTGTTAAAAAAATCCGATTGCTGAAAAGCAAAAAAAAAAAACACAACAACCAAAGAAACAGAAAAGCATTCACATACATTTAATTTTCCACATGCTCGGGAAGCTGTACGTGATGGGAAAGCAGTTTCGAAGTCATTCGTGCACCGTGCACATTGCTCACGCGTCGGTTCGGGCGCAGGCACAAAAAGTGTCCGACAGCTTCTCCACTCCCAGGACGGCAGTACAATCTCGTACCAACGTTCCATCGGTATTCGTTTGAGCGTATATTTCTTCCGTTTTACACGAGCTGCCAGCGTGGGAGGGCCGTGGGGGGGGGGGAGTGCAAAAACGGGCACCTACCAGAAACTTCCAACTGCTTGCTTTCACCGTGAAAGATTTAACCAGAGAAGCTGTGTGCTGCCACCGTTCCAAGCGGTAAGCTCGGTGGGCGTGCCGCGATGGGCACCGAGCTGTCTGTACACCGTTGCCCCGAGGGTCAAATGGTCTATTAATTAACGCTTCACGACTTGCACTTCACGGCGACGGTCAAAGTTCCCCGCGCGACCGAGAGCAGTAGCGAAACGGTGCACAAATGGGTCTCGCCCGCCAATGCGCGGTACAAAGCTTCCAATCTGATATGGGGTGCGGTACCATCACGATAATGCTACCGGTGTGCCTCACCGTTGCCGCCACCGCCACCGCTACATTATCCCTTACGGACAATTTATGGGCACGGTGTGCGCCCGCCGCTGGGGAAAGGTGACTTTCGGTGCGGCAGCAGTTGTACCGGGCTAGCGAAATGGGGCGTTTTGTGTTTCCCGGCCGTTTTTTTTTTTGCTTTCGATTTTCTTGCCATTCTGCACGATAAACATGCCGTAATGAACTTTGAAGAGAACTTTCTTCTTCTTTTTTTTGCTCTCTTTCACCAAACCAAACCGACCAAACCAGCTAGCAAGCGTATCGGAGAGGCAACCGTGTACGGAAAGGTACGAAAGTTGCACGGGGCACGGTTCCCTTCATTGTACTTAACGGTGTGCACGGGAAAGCCGTTTCACCCAGCGGTGAACGGACAAAGGCGCTACAAGGAAGCTTCAGATAATTTTGCTGAATGCCGATGACGATGGAACCTTTGTTGAACGGTACGAATGTTTCGAGCAGTGCACAATTTGAGCGTAATCTTTGCCGTTGCCTCGTTAAGCTTTTTTTTCCTTCGCTTCGGTTTTTTGAGAGCAGATAATTTAGGTAATGGTTGCGAATAGCGCAAAGTTTAATGTGAGCTGTGAGCAAGGCATCGTGCGCTGGGAAAAGGATAGTTTTACAAAAGTTATTTTGCAAAGTTTTGCTGCGTTGCAGTTTTTTGCTCGTGCTGGCCTTACTGTTTGCAGGCTTTTGTCAATGGGCAGAAGGGATTAAGCGGAACTCACGGTAATGAGTTTATAACAGTTACTTTTACTGGGCTTTTGATTTTTGCTATCGTTAAAAACGTTTATCTTAAATATGCTCTACACTCAGCTCAATGTACTAATAACTATGTTTCTTGGTGCTGCACTTACCAGTTTTATAGCACCAAGAAAATTTGTAATACCCTTGTTCGAATTTATATGAATATTTCAGTTAGTTGAGGAGAGAGGTAAGGAAAAATATTGAACTTACTGAAGAAGATAATTGCATCATGCTAAACGGTGTTAACCAATAGTTTGCTAGCGAATTACGGCGTATCTTGAGCGGCATACACTTTTTGTATTTTTTTTATATTTTTAAAATGATTTTATAGTTTAAAACAAATAATCTCAAACCAGAAAAATTAGAGCATTGCGTAAGGACACACTTTTTCTCTCTATTTATTCATAACCCGAAATCCAATGGAATTGTTTGTTGGTACTTTATTTTGATTTCCTTTGGTTAACCATTTTTAATAAATGTATTATTTTGCATGTGCCAAGTCTTATTGATTTTGCTTTACTTTGTAAGTGTATGTTTATGAGCCAAAAGATTCGAAATAGCATTTTGGTCCGTTGAAATACAAATTTTTCAAAACATTTAAAATCAATGGAGGACCGCGTACTGCATGCAAGGCTGGCCTTCATCACGGGCCTTGTAACAGGTACGAACGACTGTCCGGCACTCCTGTAGTCCGTAAATTTATACGTGCCAGCTAGGACGCTACGACTCCAAGCAACTTTCTCAGTTCCGGAGCCCCGGACGTCGTTTGGTTCACGAGAACCGCTGGGCTATATGGTTCGTCTCCTGAATGCAGTCGAGGTCGAGATATTTGTTCTATATATGTTCTATGTATGTTTTTTGAATATGACACCGACAGGGCTACGCAGTCCGCCGGATAAATAAAAACATAAAAAGAACAACAACAGATTAAACAGATAAAAAGAACTGTTTTTTCCGAATTGAACCCTAATCCTCGCGAGACGATGTATTATACACATAAAACTTTTGATACCATTGAGTTGAAACAAAAGCCGTTAGGAAATCGAATCCAAATTGAAAGTCCTGCTTATTTCCAGCACCAAAAGCATCTATTTTCTCTCGCCGCCATTATTTGCTGCCATCTCGCCCGGAAACCCACAGACAGACGGAACCCACAAAACGCAAACACAAACCTACTATCTTTGATCAATTCGCACGCGTTACCATGTTAACACATTCCCCACGCATCGATCTGGCACGGTTTCGCTTTGAAGTGTCAATCACAAAAGCGAAAAGCGAAAACCGTTGCCAGCAATCATTCCATGCGCCCTCTCGAAAGGTTCATGCAAAAGCATACCGAGCCCGATTTTAATTAACAGCTCACTGTAACGATGTTTCCAATTTTGCTCTTCCCGCTCTTCCAGTCGCAGCAGGCTGTGCAGCGCAGAAGGAACACCGTCAAGCGATTGTCATCATTCATTTAATCGTGCCGATCAGCGTGCGAACGCGTGCGAACGAACATTGCTGTAATTTTCACCCACGACATAATCAAACTCCGAGGGCGTCCCACCTGGAACGTGGCTGTGGAGGACTGTGTGGGCTGTCGGACGGTCGCCACCAGGAACGGGAAAGGTGGCAAACCGGAGCAGAAAGAAGCAGAAGAGAAGACGTAGTAATGATGATGTAAAAGATGCCGTCGTCCTTTCGGTGTCGAGTGTATGTCCCACCTTCACCTCCGAACAACAACAACGGCGAGGAAAAAACCTACAAAACGATCTCCGGCTCCAACCGGAGTCCCCTAAAGTACGACAAATTTGTGCCGTGTGCCTGCTGTGGTTCGCGCCCGCCAAGGTGTGCCAAAAAAAAGGTAACGTGACGGAACGGGAAGGCCATCGCGGAGGGACTGTACAAGTAGACGGAGGTCGTATTTTTGTATTTATTTGTGTTTTTTTTTTTTTTGTTGTGATTTTTCTCCTTCCCTCTCTCTCCCGCTCTGCGGAGTTCATCTTTTTCTGTAGCCCCGGGGGAGGGCGACGGGATGAGCTTTTCTTGTCCCTGGCTACAGCCGGATTTATGTATCCGGCGGTGTGTTCGTGTGCACACGCACATAACTCAATTAATGTCCTGCATGTCCTTACCAGCAAATGGTGTTTTATATATATGTAAGCGTGTGTCTCTGGATACACACCAGTACCGCTAACCGCACAAACGCATACGGAGGTTTGCAAAAAAAAAAAGCTCACGTCTCGTCGTGCCAGAAACGAGCCACAAATACAAACAAAACAAAAAACATCTCTCACGAATATACAATTTATGAATATGGGCTTCCGGGCACAAACACGGCACAAATGCGAGCAGTAAGCAGCATCGCATGAAGCGGAAGGAGCCGTCCCAGTTTTATTCTTCTCTCTCGCGTGCCCGAAGTGCATTGCGCTTCCTGGTGTGCTCATGCCTCGGAACAGGATACGCATCGCACCTTCGGGGAAGAGGGGAGCAGTAAAGCATGCTGGCCCTAATCCTCGAGCGGCCCTTCACCATCTCAAAACACCCGTACTGAGCTCCACGGTGAGATGGTGAAGGGAACGCAAGGGGACGGCCACCAGCAAGAGGGGGGGGGGAAATGTGGGACGTATCCTGCGAGAAATATCGCGTCGCACATTGTGTCTCTTACCTTCCTCCCTTGCAGCACACTTACGCACCATCATCATCATCATCATCTTCCTCAGCGGCCATTTCTTCATCGCCGACGCGCCGACCAGCACAACCGGCCATTCCGGAAGCAGTTTTCCTTTTCTTTCCCTCTACTGTACGCCATTATTGGCATTATTGTCACACTTTGGGCTTTAAAACGAGCCGGCCGGGGTTGGTTGAGTAAGTGACCTTCGTTTGCTATAAAGGGAGCTTCTTCGTATTTTTTTTCTTCTTTTGAAGCAGGCGTGCCTCAAACAAAACTGTGCTGGCTTATATGAATAAAGATTCAATTTTACAGCGTCGGATGAAGAGAAGCGTGGTTTGGTGGTGGAAATTGCAGCGAACGAATAAAGGAGGGATAAAGGTGAACCTGTGCCTGATCCCTGGATTCTCCCCCAACTGGATCGATGGCAGCGATTATGACTTCCTGGTTTGTCACTGTGTTTGTAGACGCTTTGGACAGCAGCGCAAACAGTAAGCTGTTATGATGAAAAACGAGAATTTGTTGTCCATTTTGTGATGTATTAATTTCGTACTTTTTATCGTTTTTAAGAAAGATGAGCGCCTAAAAGTATGCAATGTTTGGGACATTTTGTTTTCTCTGCCTATTGATATGGTTGAGCATTTTAAAGATCTATTGGTAAAAGGTTCGAGAAGGCACCCCCCTGGCGAAATTGGTACATCACTATGCGTTATCCGCCTAACAGTATGCAAACCGCAGTACACTTTTCGTGGTTTTCACAAAGGGTTAGGATA
>KB669626.1:521941-537623 GCA_000349105.1 Anopheles epiroticus
CAAATTAGAACGAAAACTGATGTTAACGCTTTACACGGATTTCTTATTTAGTTCTTAAATTTTGACCAAAATTTTAAATCACCACAGCGCACTGTCCATCAAAATTGACCAAATACAGTGATGCGCAAATTTCGCCAGGGGGGTGCCTTCTCGAACCTTTTACCGATCTATTTTTGGTTTTGCAAGAATAAACAAGGTCAGCACATTCTTAAAATATCAATCAGCTTAAGTTTTCTTGAAGCATCTTGTTTTTCTCTCAAATCGAAAAATCATTTTAAAATTGCATACCTTTAGGGGTTTAAACAAAATGACCCATTACATAAAATATTGCACACCTTGAGGCGCTTAAATATGTTTCCAACCCTCAAAATGTATCTTATCATAAAAAAGCCCCGCTTGATGGCCGCACAAAATGGCAACATATAATCTCAACGATATAC
Source organism: Anopheles epiroticus (assembly GCA_000349105.1). Taxonomy (NCBI): domain Eukaryota; kingdom Metazoa; phylum Arthropoda; class Insecta; order Diptera; family Culicidae; genus Anopheles; species Anopheles epiroticus. The sequence goes on from KB669626.1 coordinate 522,382, forward strand.
ATCATGTTCGAAGCTATCATACATTTGTAATAGCATGTAAAACCTGCTCGGCGGATGGACAGGTGTTATGCTTTTTTTTGGCTCCCATTTTCAACACGCACTTTATACCTTTTCCGACCACATTTATCGCCTGATCGACAGTCAACAAACCCCGCACGCATGACGTGAACCGAGACGTGTACCGGTCTAGCGTCCCACACTAAGACCCCGCTCACTGAGTGCGTACACCCCTTGCTCAAGTCAAGTCAAGGCTTTGCCCCCGCCGGCTTTATGAAAGGTTTAAATTGGTGCCTCTTTTGAAAGCATTTTACCCCTTGAGCGTCTTGATGGATACAGTGTTCGTTACCGGCGGCATTCACCAAATGGCAGCTTATCTGCCGGCACATCCTGAGCGCGGCACGGGAGGTGTGGCAAGTGTTCCCTATCGCACTCGCCGGTTGTATACCGGAGACGCTTGTCATTTTTCCACTACCATGATTTTCCCTCTTTTTTTCCTGCTATTTCTACTTGCACCTCAATCGATAAGGATACGAGGACCAAGCGAAAGAAAATATAACCTGAGCGGCTCAGTTTTGGACAGAAGACAGGGCTAGACTGATACTGACGCAGGCGGTACTGCTTCGTAATAGAATTGCGCCCGTAATTCACGGCAACCCTGGATTGTAATCCGGAGCGACCTCGAACGAAGATGACTTTCCCGTGGCTGTGCGAGAGGTTTGCCGATCCATCTTCCGCCGAGCGAGCTGATTCGCTATTCAACTTCATTTGCTGTGCCAAGAGCGAAAAAAAATGAACGAAAAGGTGAAAAGGGCTTTGCGGTGGAGTGGGTGGGGTGAGTTGGAAAAAAAGATCAAGTATAGCTGGCAGAAGCTTTCTAGCTAGCCCAGCCTTGCCCATGTACAACAAGCTGCGTCTGCTTTCAATCATCATTTAAAGCATAAGCTTCACGCTTGTATGATTATATATGTATGGACATAATTCGCATTCATCCAATCCTCCGGAAGGCGGATGAGAGCTAGCTGGGTCACGTTAGGCTAATGTAATGTATTGAGCGAGCGGGCTTTTTTTTTCGTGTCCGTGTCCTAACCATTTTGCCCACCGGTAGAAGCGCGATTTGTTCCTTAAATTTGATTCGTTTAGCGAGCACCTAAAGCTTACTTTTAGGGATTTACAGCAAACGAAAAAAGGAGCAAAGGGAGACACACAACACCACTACCATACATTCCCTTTCTGAGCAGCAGTACGGGCTGCGTTAAAACTGAATTTAAAAACCACAGCAAGCATCCCACTGGCGTAGCTTACCGGGTTAGCGGTAACGATTTGCGTTTATATTACATTCTCTTTGATATTTGTTTCGAAATCTTTTTTTCCCTTATTGCTCTACCGTCTCGTTTTTTGTCATGATGGTGTATGGTTGATGGTTGTATGGTTCACGGTGTATGGTTCACCCATTATGGGGGCCCAACGAATAAAACATAATTTTTGCAAAACCACGAGCGAAGGGTGGTCAAACTTCCTGAACCTCGCCCAGAAGCGCTCAGCACATAAATGATGGTTTTATAAGCTGCGACGCTTTATTAGCGTATTCACATCCGTTGAATGGTCGCCCACTTTTTGTCAATGTTTCTTTCAATACAATCCTACATTTATTGCCTTCCAAATGGATGTGCGTTCAAAGCAATTGATAATTAAAATAGGTTCTTTGTATGGCGCATTGCATACCTTTGGGCGTTTTTGATAAATCCGCCTCAAACGTGACTGGAATGCATCAAACGTTGCTCGTTGCGCTAGCCAAGTAATGAGCTGTTTCAAATGGGATTCCCGGAAGGGAAAACCCCATCTCATTTCACCGAAAACTGCTCACTCTGCAATTAAAATTCCTAAAGACCGCGCGAACGCGTTTAACGCGAACGTCATTTTAATACGCTCGCTTTCTAATGAAATGGAAAATTCAATCCACGGGACACGGCGGGATACGTTAGAAAGCATTTAATGCTGCTCATTACCGTTCGGAACGATGTAAAAGGCAATTACAATCGCATCATTCATCCAGCCTCTGTTCCCCACCGTTACAACCCAGCTACAGGTTAAATCCTTTTTCACGACCTTTTTTTTACCATCCAGCACGCTCCGGCCCGACGCTTGTTTCAGGTAATCGATTAAAAGTGACATCCTTCTCGATCGGAACACCTCAACGGCCTGTCAAGCAGCGACAACCTAGAAAAAAAAACGCTGACACGAAACACACACCGTGTTGCACCTTTTACACCAACGACCCGGAATGGGCGGAATCAAGGGGTTTTATGGGAATTCCTGATTGAATTTTAACCGAACCCCGGGCACGGCTCGTCTCCCCCATTAGCATTACTAATTTCGGCGCAATCGAATGACGTAGTCCAGACCGGGGCCGGAACTCATTTGCCATTCGTCCAGGAACGGGACGGCCTTAAATTAGTTCGCCCAGCCCAGTGGGGTCGCTAGTCTCGCCTTCCTGTGGGAGCTAATCAACTAAAATTAGCATCTTGTCCTTGCTTTTTGTTGTTGTTGTTGTTGTTATTATGGCCCCAATTTGCTTGCCAACCGCAGGGATGCGCTTCGAACCTCGGCAGCGGCTTTCGCTCGGCCCCCGGCGGGTAAAAGGATGTGACGATGCGACACTACAGAGCATCGCCGCCTGTACGCACTGATTAGATTAGCTTTCCCGGGAGTGGTTTTACTGTTGCCAGCCGTGCTAGGAAGCTAACTGCCTTTGTGCGCGTTTTCTTTTTGCTCCAAAAACCCTCGTTTCGAGAGCTGACTCTGTCCGCTGTCTTATTTTCCCGGCCCTTTCCAGCAGCGGGCAGCAGGATTCGGAGAATGCCATTTCGAAAGCAATCAATCAACCATTTACGTTCCCTTTTCCTTCTTTTCCGTGTGTATCCCTTTTCAAGGGGGGAAAGAAGCACTTTTTTGTTTTGTTTGCTGGGCTCTTGTTTGGTGCTTCCCTCACGCCCGACCGCCTCACTTTGGAGACCCACTCACCGTTGTGGTTGCAGTTTATACGGATCGGTATTTCAATGATGTCTCAGGCCTTGTGACTCCATCCCGTTGGTTTTTTTGGGGGGTTTGAAGAAAAAACGGAAAGCAAGCAAACGTGCCCGGGACGAAAGGGTAAAACAAAATCTCGGAAACGCGACAGTCAGGCTCCGTGCACACTGGGTGAGGGTGGGGACAAAAAACATATTTTTAATTGATTTAGTTGTTTTATTCAATTCAAACAAATACTGACTGAGCTTACTACGTGCAAAATGTTTTCAGGCGATAGAAAGAAATAAACATTTTTAATTGCTTTTTATATTTAATTTCACATCGAATTCTGAAAATTTTGCTTTTGTTTTATTCAGAAAAGCTTAAAAAATTTGACAATTCATATAAGGAAGAGCGACTTCTGCTAAAAAAAAAACAAAATTAAGCTAGTGAAACATGTCCCTTGAAATTCAGTTCATTATCTTTTACCAATAAAACCTTTGCGATCCTGCATACTCAGGATTGCTTGGTGCATGATTGTTCCCTCTTTAATCGGCGATATACGACAAGTAGGGATAGGACAGTAATTAAATGAATAAATCGAATGGAATCAATTGCTAAAGCTAAAGCTAAACGGTTCTGTCTGCAAGATGGAGCTGGTATGAAACAAGATTGCTCTAGTTCTTTGCGCTAGCTAGTACTATGCTCAGCGTTTTCTGGAGTAAATGTTAAATTTTCTCGAAAGTAACAGACTCTCGAAGATTTGCGATTAAAATAGACAGATACAAAACAACACGTTTTATATATAGTTCCTTTTCATCCATAAAATCATTGAAAAATATTTGTTTACTGTTGTTTCATTTATTTTAATATCAGAAATGCTCTTGGTCGATTATTTGCCCTTAAAAATAATTCATTTTACTTAAACATTTTAAACAGTTTAAAATTCAATTTTATGACCACTTGTTATCCTACTGTTTCTTCCATGCCATTTTCCTCTTGCTTCTGCGGTGCGTGTATCGATATCGTTTCGGGATGTCTTAAGCGGTCTCCACCATTCCCTTGCGCCAGAAGCTGCCCTCCATCTGTGTGTCCATCTATCTTCACCGCACAGCGGTAACGACCGTGACACTTCTTCCCGGCACGGGAAGAAACGAATGACATTGACGTTTTTCCGCAGCTGCCCCGCTCCCTCTGTTGCCCCGGATCGATTGTTGACGAGCTGGCGAACCGTTGTCGGCGAGCTGGTCGATATCGATAAGCGAATCTACGTGCGTATCAAAGTTGATGAGAGATTGATGGGCGCCTGGCAGTGCATAAAAAGTGCAAAAAGTGTGGAAAACGATCGAACGAACGCAGAGACACGGATACGGTTTTGCTTTCTTTAACTCGCTTCAAAAACCACTCCCTCATGGTTTCTTGTGCACCCTTTCCTTCGGTACAGTCGCTCTCATACTTACTTGTCTTTTTTTTTCCTCTTTGCATCCTAACGGTTCGATTTTCAATATCATAACATCGGAAGTTTCTTTCTCTCCTTCTAAAGCTCAATTCTTTTCCACGAAACCGTCCACTCCTGTCTCACAACCAGCGATGGGGACGAAAACAATGAAAGCCTCATCCACAATCTCAACCACTACCGGGGGCTGTCTACGTTTGTGCGTTTGGCAGCATAGGTAGAGGAAAATGAGCCACAAAAACGCCCGTTTGTGAAACGCGCCGAAAGGGTTTATTATTTTTCTCTCTCGCTGTTTGCGAAGTTTTCCCTTTTCACATTCTTGCGCCCGCCTCCGGCACGCGCGCATTGTTGACGATTTGGACGATTGATTTGAATGCAGCCGTGGACGGAAAGTCGGTCCCCGGGTTGACTCTTCGCTTTTCCCTTTTCCGGCAACCAGCCCAAACCGCGGAAAGGGATCGATTTTTATGCGTTTTTTTTTTTTTTTGCTCGGGTTTCGGGTTTCGCAGCTCAACCAGCAAAATGATTTGCAAATGTGCTCGTCCATCGTTCGGTTGTGTTCTTCCGTTTTCTTCTCACAGGATTTGCCACCTTGATTCGCCGGGACCCAGAGAACCATTATAAATGATCAGTGTAGAATTACCGCCCAGCATGATGATTACGTTGTTATGGGGCTAATTTTGACGGGCGAAAGTTTGACCGAACTTTTCGAGGGTATCTTTTTCGGGTGGTCGTTTACCCCATTCTGTCCTGCTCGGCCGTGTAAACTCTGTTCGCTTAACTTCTTTTCCGTGACCACCAAAAAGGGCGAATTTCTCGGAAGGAAAAAACGAGAGAAAAAAAAAACAACAAATCGCACACCAATGTCCATAATAATGAGTGCAAGAAAAACCGCACCGAACGTACCCGCAAAAGTTTCGCGTTTGATGTCGAACGCTTTGACCTACCGCCCTCGAGCGGCCGTAACCGGCAGGGTATGGTTGGAAAATTAAATTACAATCCTTTTAGCGTTGCCGTTTGTGGTTGGGCGGAATTTTGTCCATACCATCCCCCCACCCCCCCCCCCCCCTCCCGTACCCACCAGTGTTGTACGGGTTTCTTTTTGCATTTTATTGTTTACTCTCATTCACCACTTGGCTTGTTTTGTTTCAATTAATGAAAATAAGCAAAATGGACTGTATAAGTGTGTTTGTAAGTGTGTGTGAGTGTGTTTAATTAGCGCACTCTGTTGACACATCTAATGGTGTCGGGTGCCCCGTTTGACAGTGCAATGTGAAACACAGGCACCACCGAAGACACGGTGCGGTTTCACCAGCGATGAAGCCTTTTACGTAGCCGGCCCCGTATGAAACACCTTTCCGAAAGACACACAGCACGGTGTGCTCATGCTTTGTGGTGACGCACCAGTGAATTGTGTTTGCCCTTTTAGAAGCTTTTTTTTTGTTTGGCCGCCCAGCTTCACTTCCTTCGCAAGTTGCTATTTTAAGGAACGATTTGCGTTGCGCTCTGTGCTTGGTGTTTGTCGCTTGCCGTATCTCTCAGTTTTGCGTTGTAATTAAATTGTGCCACTACTCTAAATTAAGCGCTGTGGTTGGCTTTCCTTTTCATGTCCTTTCGAGCGAAATACGAAACTTCATCGAAAAAGAGGGAATGGCACAAGGGTAAGGAAATTTTAATGCTTCTACGTTTTTAATTATTTAATTTTCCAAAGCATTTCCGAAGCTCAATTCACTTTCCATTTTATCTTTTTTTTGCCTCGCCTCCTCATTGGCCAAAGGAGGTAAAAATGTCGAAATTAAGTTAACTTTGAGGGAAAACTCGTTAATTTTTTTCTATAATGATCTTACCTTTTGATGCTTCTTCCCCTACATAACCGAAGCGGATTGCTCCCTTGGCTTAACACCCTTAGGTTTTGAATGGCTTTTTTTCTCTAAACGGAAGAAATCTGTGTATATGAAAGGGTCATGTAAGTAAATTGCCTTATCAACCTCCCTCCTCTGCTCTGGGTCAAAGGGTTATCCCATATAAGAATTTCAAAGCACACATTAAGATAAGCCTCGTACAAGCAGCAAAACCCATGCACAATGTGTGTGAATCTGTCCGCCCGTTTTCAATCGTACCAGTGCTTGGAGATTGTAATGTCTTTGCGAAACTTTTCCATTTGCATAATCTTCAGTTTCCTTAAGAAATTGGAAATTTTAAGCTAACCCCTTGCTTTGGCTTATCGAAGCTTGGAGTTAAACTAAGTTTAAAAGTGAATCGATAGGAGCATTTAAAGCTTTCCTTTGCCGGTATGAAATCGGAGCTGTTAAGATTTCCCCGTGTTGAATATTCATGTTTTACTAATAAATGAAGTAAAACAATATGTTTCTCCACGAAATTTGTTTCCCTTGGTGAGGCGGGCATGAAGCATTGGAGATGTATAATTTGCTCCATACGAAATAGAAGATTATTATGATGATTTAAAATAAATTATTTTATGTAAATCGGTATGCATTTTGAAACTTTCTTTTAGTAAAATCTTTACATACAATCGACAGGGAACGCGGAACATTATTCGCTAGCGTAATCAGAATATATTCTAACGCCCCCTGGCGGAGACTAGCGAAGCTATGAAGCATCGTCGGTTTTTACCGCGCTGCATAGACTGTTTTGAACAATTTGCCCGAATGTGTGTTTAAACAAGTAATTTCATTGATTTAAAATGTTGATTTGAAACTGATTTGAATGATTTAAAACTGAGTAAAATTACTATTAAAAGGTGAATTATTCAAAATGGCTTTGGACGCTACTGGTAGACTCAGTGGGTGTGAATGTTTCCTTGACTTGCTTTTAAGTACGCTTCGGACAGAAACAAACAGAATATCTAATTGACTTATTTTTCATAGACTTCAGCAGAAGCTGCCACCCCTTTCTACGCTTAATCCAATTCCTTGGAAAGCTTCAATCGATCGACCGTTCTAATGACTGCTCCTTCTGCGAAAACAGAGCCTTCCGCAAGCCCAGCCACTCAAACGGTTATTACATTTTTAATGACATTCATTGCACTTGTCCTTTCCCAATTTCCATCCAATGTTTGTCAATTTAAGGATGATGCTGTCCGTAGCATCTTGTTCGTTTCAGGCACCCGTTTCGCGCGAGCTGGGAGCGGAAATTTTACACCTAATCAGGCCATTGCCATTAGCCGGCAGCCTTTGCTTTGTGATGACATTTACTCGGCACCGGACGACCGGAAATTATCTATCGGCAGTTAGGCTGCTACCGTGAAGCGCGCCAGCAAGTCACTCATTACGCCGTTCGTTCGAGCTGGTGATAGCCGGTTTCCGTTCAGTGGTGCTGTATGTTGATGTGGAGAGCTGTTCATAGTGAGAAGGGAAGTTAGATCCGATTAAACAAAGAGCAGTGTGTTAGGTGGAATTTATAACTTTAATGAGAGGAATTACATTACAGACACTCTTCTTTGGTAGATCCCTTTGTACCTTGATTGACAACTTTTTTTATGGTGAAAGTAAGCGTTAAAGCTTTATTGAACGTCCACTTTAATGATTGCAGTTGATTCATCCTCCACAAACCCCATATAAAACCATTTCAACCAGTGCTCTTCTCGGACGGACGTGTTTGTTAGCGTCGCAGATATTTCCGTTGCTCAATCGTCCCGCAAGTCGAAAGCTCTGTTGGGGACTTTGCCTCTCCTCTCCTCTTTGCTGCTAATTGCGCACGTACCATGATAGACACAAAATGGGCACATTCACAGAAAAGTCCTTTCGCCAGGAAGCAGGCGCAAGACGGCAGCGACAGAAAGGAAGCATCATTGCTTAACCTTTAGCACCGAACGGACCGCCCTCCCGGAAACAGCAGATGTAAGAAACAATGGCCGACCCGAGCGGCACAAAGACACACATATACACTGACAGTATCCAAGTAGTATGACTAATCGTTAAAAATAATGATTATTAGCGAGCGGGAGCAATCAGCAAAACCGGACAAAAGGAAACGATGTCGGTGACAGTCGTGAATGGGTCTCCCGGTGGAACCGTAGTTTCTTGTGCCCTTTTCTTAAACTACGCGCTAAGAAGAAGCATAACAAAACGAAAACATCGACAGGAAGAAAAGCTCCCAATTAATACATTTCGCGTGTGCCATACCCTGTTTTGGGTATCGTTTGGAAGATACTTGCGGTAGGGATAAGGGGCAGGCATTTCGAGGGGAAACCAGCCGTTCGCCGGTTTGGACAGATCGATAGCAAGCCTTAAAGCTTTCGTTCGTTAATTAGTGTAAAACAATAAGCTGCTTCGCTGTTTGGCAAATGGGTTGACGAAACACATTTAGCCCAAACTTAATCATAATTAATCCCTTGAAGACTACGAGACACAATCTGCGACAGAAGTGCTTCAGTGCCCGTTTGGTATGTGCCTGTGTAATCGTCATCTTCATGCGTGGTTGATCAGCGACGAGATGTGAGTTTGTGCGCCTGTGTGTGTGTGTGTTTGGCGGTTGTATAGTTAAATTAAAATCCTAAAACATACTACCAGACAACACCATCCAGTGGCGTGGCGTTGCTAAGAGAATGTTGCTCTAGATAAGCGTAAGAAAATGTTGTACGTAAGTGTAAGCTGCTTAAAGATGCCAACCTATGGAAGAGTTACAAATAAATCACTATAAGAGCATGGCTGCAGTTTTGTTACTGAGCAACTGTTGCGGAATGTAAAGTTATCCTCATAAGAAATATGAAAAAAGAGAGTATAGTTAATTGTAAAAAAATATTGAAACTAAAGATATAAATACAAACAGCTAGCGATAAGGGGCAGGAGAGGAGAGAAAACGAAACAGCGAAATCAACCCGTAACCACTCATGCAAATGCCACCGAGAGTTTTAGTGTATAGGAATAAAAATATAGAGAGAAAAAACAAAACATTAGGTAGACAACAGCAAGCGAATGAGAAGCAAACGAAGCGGGAGAAGAAAGTGTGTGTGAGAAACACAAATATATACATATAGCTAATTTAGAATACTTTTAATGGTTGTTACAGCACCCAAGGCGCAACTGGGTCGACATGTTGCGAATGGATTTGAATGTGTCTATGAAACCGGCTAGATATCCCTCGATACAGCTAGATATACATTACGAGAAAACAGAGAGAAACTTTAATCATATACGTACGTTAGTAGACAGATAAGAAAAGCAAAAACCACACTTGGAAAGGGAGAAGAAACGATTTATGTACATTATCAAGTCGAACACAAACCACAAACGAACGATGCGGGATGTTTTTTCTTAGGCGGTAAGGATGCGTCTCGTCCGGATGCTTCGCTCGAGTGAAGAGTGGAAGTTGTAAGGAGACGGACGATGTTCATGTTGCAGTAAACTAAATCACAAACAAACAAATGCTTGCCAGAGTGTTACAACATAATGCCAAATATCGGTACAAAATCGTACTCACTAGCATCGGTGTAATCGGTTCATGGACGGTTGCGGTGGTAGATTATTCATTGATATTTAGACGGGAAACAATGTTAAAGAGATGCACTGCTATCGCGAGGAAAATGGAAAAGGAAAACTTGGTTAGTAGTATTTTTTTCGTTTTTGTGATGAAACTGTACATAAATCGTATATCATGTGTGTCAGACAAACAAACTACACAACAGCAAGTCCTTACAGAAGGGAAACGCTTCTTGACTACAGCCACCACTAAGATGTGTAAATAACGTACAGGGATAGACGGTGGCACGAAGGACGTGGCACCCATTTGACTCGGTTAAGAAAAAAGCTGTAAAGTTACGCCACGAACGATTGAATTGCGTTTGTGTGCGTATGTTAAATTGTGTGTGAGTGTGTGTGTGGTGTATTATATATTTTAAAAAGTGCTCATGACATGCCGAAAGAATTGACAGCTCAGAGCTAGCAAAGACCAGAGAGCAAAGCATCTGCCGAAACTCGTCGTATAGTTTAAACTACATCCCACGCACACATACACACATACAAAAAAAAAATAGAAAAACAACACGTTAGTGGAATGTGAATACAAAAGGGTAAAACGTAACCACGGTCAAAACAACTAGCCAAACTAGTGAAATAAATCGCAAAACATAACAAAACGTAACAAGTTACTCAAAAGCAAACAATTAAAGATGACACGAGGAAAAAAAACACACACACACACACACACACACAAAACACACACTATCACGTGAAAAACAAAACAATCGAATGCAACAAAACTAAGGATTGTGAATTTGTTAAAGGTTATTGATTATATTGTTAAGAAGTACAGCATATGTGTTGAAAGGCAAACCAGAACCATACAAAACGGGAAGGAAGAAGCAGACAGGCGAACAGCTTAGCAGAATACCAAAACCAAACCAAAACCCAAAAACTGAAAATAAACAAACTGACAAACGCAAATAAACAAAAAACATTGAATAAAGACAAAGGAAAAGTGTACCTTTATGTTTTATTTTTTAGCTTTTTATTTTGCTTGAATTGTAAAATCTTGAGAGATGGTGTCAAGTAATAAAGGTGAGATAAAAAATATAAGAACATTGTTTTTTTTTTAAATGGTGAGATTCATTTTCCAATAAATATAACAAAAAATATAAATTTCCTTTCATTTATCTAACTTCCTTTGAAATATTGCAGAGCTGGTATTTCAATATTGAATCGACTTGTTTCTTTCTTCTTTGCTACCTTTATTGACCAAAAAAACGGAATTTTGTCTCTTATATTGAAATAGTTACTTTCCGTGTTTTTTTTCTTTCAATCAAACAATTACTCGCCTAATCCAATAACGATGAAGCTCACTCTCCACGCCCAACAACGCCCAGCCGGTGGTAAAAAACCGGTCAAAGGCACTAATTGCTGCCTTGTTCCGCACGAAACTATCGCTTTCACTGCTCGTTGCAGCTGCCCCAAACAACACCCCCCCCCCCCCGTCCCCCTCTTTACGCGGGAAGAGAGATAGTGTCAATGTAATAAATTTCACGCTAAAGCAAACTGTTTACTTCTTCCCTGCCGAAGTGGGCGGCCGCGGCTAGAATACGTAATGAAGTGGCGGTGAATATTCATCGAGCTTTCGAGCTCTCTGGTAGTGATTTCTACCGCGCTCGGTAGCAGCTCTAGAACGGGAGGAGACTTTCCGACTCGGACACCCCCTCTCGGTGGGGATTTGTCGTCCCATCCACGTGCTGTGCACCCCGATACGCCCAGTTCGCCCGTTGTGCACGAACGAACCAGTGCTTCGTGATTAAACGCTTAATGGATTATAATCTCGCCTTCCTATCCGGCAGGCAGGCCTATTACGCTAACCACCGTAACCCCGTCGGATGAAGCACGCTCAAGGAAAACAACAATGGTGGATGAAGGAAAAAAGCATCAAACCACCCCCTAAGCTGTGAGTCTCACGTGCCAATAGCGTATTCATATGCTACTCGTACGCATATCTCGGTGCCCGCTAGTTGGTGCTTTTGCTAGGGCTTCTGGGTAAGGTAAGCGCTCGAATCGAAATACAGCTAACTTATGCTGAACGTGTGGCGTGATAACGGATGGCTGTACTTATGGCAAATTGCTTTACGGGGAATGAAACCTGTGAAATCGTTGTGTTGCTTTAGGGTTTTCAATGCTCAGAATAGGTTTTTAATTGGTTCCTCCTAATTGGCATAGCTACTTACACTAGTAACTATCCATTATTTCCAAGTGGTTGATTATAAAATAGTTTTACAATTGTTCATATTGTTTTTAACATTGTTTTTTTCGAGATTTCAATTTGCGTGGACAAATTTCAGTAAAATGCACGTGGCGTTCTAGGAAAACATTTAATTGGAATTTCAGAAATAATTGTTGAATTTGCTCGTTGCTGTTGAAAATTACCGTTTTTTATGCTCAGCTAACTAACAAGCCCCTTCTATGTGTTTATCTATCCAACATCATTTCAAAATATTGTCCTGCGCTAGTTGATATCTCGATAAGATTGGATCAGTCGTTCCGTAAAACGAAGTAAACTTAAGACTTACATAAGTAAACTTAAGAACACTTCTAATGATTAATTGAATTTTCCTGGAAACGTAAAAGCTTTTTTAAAATTCCTTCCTACCCGTAACAGCCACAGTAGAATTTGAACCATTTCATATTCACCACCATGTTCTCACCTCGCTGAAATATTTCATTGCATGCAAACATGCGTGCTACCCAGCTGCATGAAATATTTCAAACCCCTCCATTCCCCGGCAGCGAAATCTATTTAAGCTGTTTGCATGGAACATAGAAACGAATAAAAATAGTAAACCATTAAAAATATATATATATATATTATTCAAAGATTAGGCGAACGTAATGCAAACTACATGAACATGCTTGAAAAGTTCAACATGGTTGTCTTTGGATTTGGAAATTGTTCAGCATTGAACACTATATTTTTTCTATTCTAGTTTTACAGTAAACCAATCAAATTTATGTATCTACCGTTTTCTATATGTCTCCCTCGTTCTTTAATTTTCAATCAAATTAAACCAAATATCCAGTGGGTTTATTTCATCATTAGCAGCCTATGACTTCCGTTACCTATGATAAGAATGCCCCAATTTCCCCCCCCCCCTCATCAAACGTCTTAAGAAACTTTAAAGTGAAGAAACTACCCAGCAATAAACAAAACGATCTTTCATCATTCCCCTGTACCAACCGCACCCCTGCACACACGCTTATTGTGCTCTTCATCCCACAAACGGTACGATAAGCGAAGTAAACAATCACAACAATACCGCACATGGGTTTCGATTGTTCAGGCACGTCAAGCGCGCATCGGAAGTAAGTTCCGTTATCACTGTCCCGTGCTCGGGCTTCTTCCATGGGCGATCCCATCGCCCCCGAGCCCGCCCACCGGCCAGAAATTGTGTCAAACCACCACCAGAGGAACCGGGCGGCGGAAACATAAAACGGACGGAAATCAATACCGACACTGAACCGTCGCCGTCTGAGAGAAACGTTCGAGACCTGCCTTATCGTGCCGTTGGCGGCGCATGCCCTTTGCAAGAATTGACTGGAGTGGGAGCGAGGAGTAGAGCTTGTGGCGTGTGTTTCTTACGCGAGCTGTCGTGCTAAGGGTGAGCGTCTCATCCGTTGCAGCGTGGAGTGGTCGGTTTGCATTTCGTGTGACGCAATCGACCTTCCATTTCGGTGCGGCTTACATGTTGCACACTGTCTGTCAGTGTGTGTGTGTCGCGAATTACGTTGGAGAAATAACGTTGAAAATTGCACTCGATTTTAGCAAGTATAATGAAATGCATTTAGTGGTAGAAACAACAACAGAAATGACTTAATCAAACATTTTTGTTTTTATTTAAAAAATTGAATAAATTTTAGTTTTTTTTTTTCATAACGTTTCAAACATCATGTTGTTTAAAATTTTGTTGAAACCCATTAATTACTTTATTGTGTGAATAACTTCTCATTTGACTCTTCCCTCCCAAACATTGGTTCTACAAATTGTTGCACACGCTGTTTCCATGACGCTGTTTTGGCAACTGTTGGCGTCCTCGATGAGTCATCGACACTCCGTCCGGTGCCCATCAGCTAGGCGCACCCAGCATAAGCCTTCGTTGATAAGCCCTCCCTCGCTGTGGGCAATTGTCACGAGTCCGTTTTTGACGTATATCTTGGTGGCTGGGGTTGGTGTGGCCGGTGGTCGGTAGCTACAACGGCAGGCACGACCGTGCGAGGGGTCGAAGGCAGCACATGCGCAGTGTGGAGCAATGTGTGCGACGATTCCATTAGGGTGCTCTGTGCGGTGGAAGGCATCACGCAAATTTCACCTGCCGCTCGGGAGCGCGCCGATACCACAAACAATGACAATCCGCATCTGAGAAAGGAATTTGAAAGAGATGATAAAAATAGATGGAGAGTAATTGAGAAGTGAAGAGAGTGGAAGAGAAAATAATTCACCAAACAAACGGTTAAGTTTTGGTTTTCTTACGTTCAGTCAAATGTTTAGAATATTTTTAAACATGCGTTTTTGTATTTTAGTTTTTTTTACACAAAATCGTTTTATAACATTTATTTTTACTGTTATCAATGATTCTCTTATTTTCATTCTCTTCTCTTTCGTTTATCTTTTTTCTTAATCTTATGTATGTTCTCTCTTTAGATGTTGTGTCTTGTTTTTTGTATTTTAGTATTTTGTTTGCAGAATTGGAATTTTTTTTAAACATTAAACATTTGTTTTTTGTTAATAACAGAACTTTTTCAAATGATCTTAATCGATGACATATCGTGGAGTGGTGACCTTACCCCTTGATTTGCAAACTAATGTTTGTATAATTCAGCATTTGATTGATTTTAATGTGAAATAAAGCAACAATGGATTAAAAATAAGTTGTTTTTTTTCAATTATGGTTTTGTTTATCAGTTGAATTCTGCTTCCGAGCACTGCCATCTAACAGCTTAACAATCGATTACTAAGTTTGAAACTAAAGAATCCCATCCGGAAGAGAGTGTGCGAGAGAGCAGAAGAGAGCGAAAGAGAGTGTATCAGCCTGTGAAGTCCAACCGCGAGAGTAAAATTTGCGCAACATCTCAACGTGCGTGCGTGCGTATTCGGAATCCTTCGCCAGCCATTACGGAATGCCATTTCTCTCGCTCTCTCTTTCTCCAAACGAGGGGTATCGCAAATGCCCGCACGGTTCTCAGTTCCGTTCTTATCGTGCTCGAGCTCGGATGGTACGCATCCCGTACCGGAACCGTCTGCGGAATACAAACCCCAAAGTAGGTGTACTAGAGTGTGTGTGTGTGTG
>KB669628.1:0-11623 GCA_000349105.1 Anopheles epiroticus
ACTCGCTGTGAACCTTTCGCAACACACTTGCCACGGCGAGATGGTAGATATTGGACACGGAGCTACCAACAAAACACTTATCCAATCGGCCGACCTTCTGGTTCCATTTGTCCGATTCCTGTACCGCGTCTGCTCCCCCACTGTAGCCGGGAGATGGCTGATTAGCCAAACTTGACTTCCGATTTACGTGCGTTTCCTCCTCGTCAGACGGCTGCTCGTCACTGTAGCCACTTTCGCCCGAATTGTTGAGTGAGTCTTGCTTTCGACGTGCGGCAAAGTCCGCCTTCAAGGACTTCCACTGGTCTTCGGATTCAATGTTTTTCTCCCGCGCCGCAGACCACTTCAAACGGCAGTACTCTAGCTCTTCCTTGAGTTCACTTAGCAAACGGCGCTTTTGTTGGAGATGATAGCGTAGTATTTGCTCCTGAGTGTGTAACTGACGATGTTGGCGCTAATTTGAAAGAGCGAAGGAAATCAATAAAGGACATTAGCCAATAATCCTTAAAACATTTTGGTGGATTTTATAAAAAATATGTAGATTCCAATATTTATATCACCACAAGTCAGTTGAACCTTGCACACGTGTGTTCTCACACTGGCTTACCTGCATTTTTCCCACCAGGTGCCAAGTCTTCGTCAGCTCCAAACTCACCGCACTGAGACGTTTCTCCTGCGAATCGAGCCTTCGCTCGAGATGCGAGTTGAGCGTCCGCAGTCGGTTGGTTTCCTTCTTCAGGGATTTCTTCTCCAGTATCAAATCCTTCAGCTTGATGTATGTCTTGCTGACGCTAACGACCGTTTTCGGTCCGTTGCGCGTCTGTTCCGACTTGAGGCATTCCTCGCTCTCACCTCCTTCCTGGAATGTGAAATGAAATAACATCATCATCTTACTTCACCTCATCGTCATCCTTTCTTCATCTTGTCATGCAGTGTTAAAAGGTGTGCTTACCACAAACGGGACCGGCTGGGCTCGTTCCTGATGATTCACCAGCTCAATCAGCACCCGCCAGACTTTTGGCAACTTGTCAGCAATCTGTTCCGGCGATGCCTTCTGCACGTCGGTGAACTCGTCTTCACCGCTGGCGTCGGCCTCGACCTCATCCTGTTCCGTCCCATCGTTAACGGAGGGTTCGCTCGCTTCGTCCACTTCCGTGATTAGATCATAAAGTGCTCGCGGCAGGAACGCTCCAGTGTCGATAGTTTCCGCTTCGTCCTTAGTCATCTCGATTAGTAGATCTCGATTTTCTTCCAGCACTGCAGCCAGCTTGTCGATGTTGATATCGCTGGCGGTAGGTTTGCGGCTCATGCCGAGCAAAAATTTTGAAATGAACTGATTTACAACTCCCATCTCGAGTTGCAGCTGTTTCGATTCGGCCTGTGATTGGGTGAGTTTATCCTGCGTCTGTTCCAGCTCCGTCCGGAGCCGGGTCAGATCGGTCTGCAAACTTTCCACCAACGATTCCAGATTCTTATTTCTGTGAATGCAAAGATGTGCCGTTGAAAAACAAGAATGTGACACAAATCATCCGTAAAACCGTAAACAAAAACCGGGCCTGTCACCGTACACGACACACAGAACCTGCCCCCTTTTTTGTAGACAAAAGCGCAATAAAGCGGAATGGCATATTTTTGTGAGGAAAATAAAAATACCCCACTGTCTGTCGGTGAGACGTAGTAAGATTTTCCCAGCGTTCCATCCCGCTTGGCACACATCCATCCTGGTAGCGGGCAAACAGACATTGTGTCTGTGTGGGTGTCTGGGTTTGCTTACTTACTTTTCCTGCTCGGTCGCCAGTTCGTTCTTCTTCAGGTCCAACTGGCGGACCAGGTTGTCGCGCTCCATTCTCGAGACACGCTCGCGCTCCTCGTACAGTTCTCTTAGGTTGCGAATGTTTGTCAGTTGTCGATCATATTCCCGACGCAAATCGTCGGACATAATTTGCAGTTCGCGCTCCTGTAGAGTGTCCTCTATCTGGCGCAGTTTTCCCTTCAGCTGAGAAATGGGATGAAAAGGAGGGAAAGGTTACTATTATTGTTTGTGAGTCATTGCGAATTAAAAGCGCCCTTTTTGTTTGTGGTAATTGCACGCAGCTCTCGTTATTCGAGATTAATCCGGTATGATTATGGTGAAATATTGTGACATCTCATCGTTGGCGGTTGTAGCGAATGATCTTAATTTATAAGCATGACTCACAGGCCTTACAGTTAAATTATAAATGTTAAATTTGTATTTGGATCATGACAAAAAAGTTGAAAGTTGTTCATTTCTACAGTATCATCTGATCGTAAGATGATCATTGTGTTTTGCTGTACTGGGCACTATAAGGGCGTTTAAGCATTCTTGAGAGGGAAGATTGTACAAAAATAGGCATTGGAATATTATGCCTGTTCCTTGTTTTTGAAGCGAGTTAATGGATATCAAGTCTTTCGTAGTCTTTTGCTTCCCATGCTGGTTCGTTCTTCCGGGCAATTGATGCTTGAACGCGCAAAACTGTTCATTCATGTCCATTTACGGCAACCACATCGGCAAAGGTCAGCCGGCATCTCACGCGAGCCCGGCGTCAAGATCAATGCGTCCATAGATCATGTGTTGTGCAAGCGTGCGAGTAAGATCACCTGAATCCCATCGCGGCGTCAGTGAGTGACCGGATAATTAGCAACCCAGTAGGAACGCGTCCAAAAGGGAGCGTAAGTCTGCGAAGAGACGCTTGTGACCTTCACATTGCCATGTGTCGTGTTTGGCAGCGTCTGTTTGGGCGTCGCACCGCAAAAGCATAATCTTGTGCCACTGAAGGGGGCAAATTCAACACCTGCTACATAAAAGTTTGGCACAAATTTACACCTGTCTGTATTATGCAGTTTAGAGCGGTTATGATTTTGAGTTCACAAAAACCTGCACACTATCACCACGTTCACTCGGCGAGTCACTTAGAGTGAATAAATGGACAACGGTAACGTTACCTGTTCGACTTGATCCTCCCGAATGGCGATGATCTCCTTTCCCGCCTTGATAACGTCCTTCAACGACTTCACCTGGTTCCGCAGCTGCTCAACGTCGGTCTGCAGCGACAGTGCCTCCGCCTGGGATATCTGCAGACGGAACTGCGTCTCAGCCAGTTCCGCTTTCAGTGTCCGTGCCGTACTGCTCTGGCGCGAGCTCTCCGCCTCTGCTTCGTCCTGTTGCGCGCGAAGCTGCGTTTTCAACTGAGCCAGCTCGTGGCGCAGCTCAAGCAGCTCACCGGTTGTGCACTGTAGCGCGTGCTGTGACTCAGCCAGCTCCCGCTTCAACGCCAACCGCTCGTCGTCCGCCCGGTCGACGCTTTGTCCGTCGGCCGATGAACTCGGTTCTCGCGGTTCATCCACCGCAGCTTCCGCGTTCACTCGTTCGGCCGGTTCTAGCTCGTTCTCACCAATGGCGACGATCTCCAGGGCTTCTCTCCGCACGGCACACGTTGTGGACGACGGTGTGGTTTCTACATCATCCGCTGCTTCGTTCGCTTTCTTTGTTAGCTGTTGCTCTTGCTGCTGGACGTACTTGATTAGTGCGCGGTTGCGACTCTTCTCCTCTGCCAGCGCTTTGCGCAGATGCTCCAGCTCGTCCTTTACCGCCACCAGCTTGGACTGGTGCAGCTGTCGCTTTTGCTGTAGGTCACGGCGGAAATTAGCCAACTCAACGGTCATCTTTCGTGCACGACACTGTTCCGTCATGCTATCGTCACTTTCGTCTGCAGCGTCACTATCGCGAACAGCGCGTTGTGCATCGTCGCCGTTGTGCTCAGGGTCATCTTCGGGCGGGATTGCATCGCCTTGTAATTCGTCACTTGTTTTCATTGAAGTGGCACCATCTGCCGGGATGGTTACGGCCGGAGGAGGATGGGCTGATATGTGAGAAGATTCCCCTACGGATGTTTGGATTTCCCGGCCATCGTTGGCCGACTGTACGCCCCCCATTTTTCACCACGTAGTTGTAACTCTACACAACAGACGAGCGCACGGAGAGTAGCAGGAAAAGAAGATAAAGAAAGGAGGAGAGAGTGTGAGAGAGCAAACAGTGAAACAGAGGGAGATAGCAAGTGTTTTTCTTCCTCTCGCCTCCACAAACGGGAGGATGAAACCCCCCGAGAGAACACGGTACACGTACACACGATCGCGAAACAATCGTAATGATTAATCAACCATGTGTTGAATTTTCTTTCACTCTTACGTCGCCAACACACTCGCATTGAACGTTTTTCTTGGCATTGGCGGTGATGGAAATCAAAATTTTCCCGGACACAGGCTCCAACAAAAGCGCAAACAGTTGACGCAGGATATTAATTTAACCTATTGAATCACCTCACCGCACACAATGGCAGCAATAATTCGGTAGAAAAGAAGCACGGCCAGATGGTGCAACCATAACCTAACTTGCTACTAACCAGAATGAACAGAAACGCGATTAAGGCGCACAAGCGGATGTCTTTTCGAGTGGCAGCGATCGTTTGGACTGAGCTATTTTTGGTCGACCGCCGTGCAGTTGACCGACAAACTCGCCGAAACCGATCAAACCCTTGGAAGCGGGAGGAGTAGGGAGGTTTGGTGATGCTCCGTGCAGTGTGAGTTTTCCTGCTCTCAGTAGCGTCTGCAACAAGCAAACAAGCGAATGCGTGTGCGCGCGCGCACTACTACGATCAGCGCGAAGATTGGCTCGATTGCGCATTAGGGTTAGGATCAAGTTTAAAGTGTCTTTTGCGTTGTGTTTTAGAGAGGACAATGTATAAGGTTAATTTGGGTTTTATTGTCTAATTTATTTGGTGTATTTTTTTGCCAC
Source organism: Anopheles epiroticus (assembly GCA_000349105.1). NCBI lineage: Eukaryota > Metazoa > Arthropoda > Insecta > Diptera > Culicidae > Anopheles > Anopheles epiroticus. The sequence goes on from KB669628.1 coordinate 4,811, forward strand.
ACATTTTGCCATGCTTATCATGTATTTTCCGGTAATCCAATGACATTTCCCATGCTAGCGTTTCACCTTCCACACTTTTGGGATAACCTTATCGAAGTATCGCGGGAACCCGAGTAACTGTGGCTAAATCGACGAGCAGCTCGAAATTGATTTTGTCTATTTATAACCAAAGCGAAAATGCCACCATTAGACTAAATATGAGAATATATTCAAGTGGCCAAAGAACGCATAAAAGCCGACGTAATCCTTCGGGCAGATGTAAAACTGAGCAAAGATCGGCGGCTAATCCATCGCTTAGTGGTGAGTGGACGATATGCTGCCGGTTTAGAAGAGAAAATGCAAACGATATGCGGGAGAGAGATTAGGGTGATTGTGATTAAACAGATGAGTCGCTACGCAGCCCATCATCCGATTGAGCAATCATGCAAAGGAAACAAACAGCCTTGACAAACGAAGCTTCTCAGCACGTGTGTTTTCTTCGCACAGTCAGAACCTGCGTGGTGGCACAAAAGGAAAAACAGCAAAATAAATATTTTCTCATATAATATGTTTCCCTTCTTAGCGCTCCATTTCAACGGTCTCAAGAGGGGCTGGAAAATTGCTTTGTTGGGTGAAAATATCCATCGCCGCAAAATTACACATTTGTTCTTCCCCATCTTTAAGAGAGTGCTCATTGTGAGGTTTAAAATTAGATATCGAAAGATTTATTGTTTGTTAAAAGCTTCTTTCATCCATCTTAGCTGGAAGCAGCCGCAACAAGACTTTTATGAGACCGGCCGTGATGAAAAATGCCGACCGAGTGGCCATTAAAGTGTTTAATTTCGACGTTGAATCGTAAAGTAAAAACTTATTGTAGCGCTAAATAATTTCATATTTGCTGTGGAATGAATTATAATTATCATTAATCTTGATTGAGTTGCATTAATTTATGAGACTTTTAATTAACATTCATGGTGGTGTTGGTTATTGAACATGGCTTAACATAAATAAAATTGCAAAGCATACATATTTTACACAGTTTGTTTGAACAACACGCAACAATATCAACTTGGGTTTCATGGATTTTTGTTGCATCAATGGCTCAGCAGATTTGTGGCTGCAAAAGAACGTGAAATACAGATTCCGGTGGCAAATTGTGTGCAAGATTGAGGTCATGATTCATTTGCATTTGTTATTAGAAATCTTCCACCAAATCCACAATCGTCACACTCTTCCCTCGGTTCGAAAATATGCCACACAAGAGCATCACCTGGACCAAGAGGTTCATGGTTTGGAAGAAATTACGAAAGAAAGATGAATAAATATTCAAATAACTTTCGCACCATCCTCTCGAACACACACACTCTGTTCCATCAATCTTCGTTCAAAGTTCGAAACGTTGCGTCAGTCCTGTATCTTTGGTCCATTTCCTTACCAGCGTTCGGTTTATCAACGAATTCCGAGTACGGTAGTAGAAGTTTCGTGTCAATAATCATCACCAACCGCCCGGTAGCCACTTCTGTAGGGTTCTAGCATCAGGTGCTAGGAAGAGCATCGTGCTCTAGCTATTTGTCACTTGGCCGCACACGTCCAAAAGTTAATTCAATTTTATCTGCTTGGCGCAAAGAGAAGAGAAGTAGGATGATACCCATACTAGGTGTGCGCTGTGATTCTTTCCTTCATGGTTAAGCTGGCACTGCGGAAGCTGAGCTTTGCGAGAAAATTAAATCAGGACTATTTGATAAAATGTGATGAAGCTGTATCAAAACGAATTCTTTCGCCGATTTAAATTAACATCTCAAGCCTCGTTGGAAACTTCTCAAAGGCAATAAACAATGAATATCTTGCTAGTTTAAGTACTATAATTTGAATAAACTTCCCAGTCTCTAACACAAGTCGGCGTATTAGTGACACAAGCTCACGCAACTGTCGTTCAAATGGTGCTCATTTCATTAAAGCAAATTAGAGAAAGATCCATCCCGTTTGTCCTTTCCGCTGCTGGCTTGGGGCGCTCCTTTGCGAAAACTTAGATAAAGCTTTCCTTCACGTTGCTAATAATGATTACGTAGCAAAAGCGAGGATCAATTCTATGAGTTTCCTTCACAGTAATTCCCAAGAGATGTGACAGATATAATCGAAATGGGAAAACTTTCTCTTGTGGGTCAGGTTCTGGTGGTTTTTCGTTTTTTTGTGTTGAAAAGTATGTTTCCTAAAATAATTATTACATCTACATCCATGAGATACTTGGTGCCAGGATTGTTCTGGTTAAAATGTTAAAACGTGCAGCAAGAAGAAGCAAAAGTGTGGCAAACAAAACACAATAATCCCAATCAGGCACTCGCTTGCCAAGTTTGTCACCACTTACCACAATGCAATCATAGCGTTTTATGGAGGTACCACTCTTACGTCTTGCTTGCAAACTGTAACGAATGCTAACAATACCGTGGATTGTATTCTGCTCGGAATGTCTATTTTTGAAATCGATGGTTCGGAAAGTTTGCCTTCAATACGTTTGTCTAAAGTTCGAAACGGAAGGCGTGAGTCATGAAAGAGAAGAAGAAATAAGACGAAAAAGCCATCTGCAATGGTTATGTTTAAGTTGACCTTTGACACGGTCCTGACCCGGCAAGGGATAAAGCCATGGAAGGACAAATCAAACATCGAGCACCGACCGAACTTTGAAAGACTCCAATTTCACTCCCAATGCTTCCTAAGGATTTTCATTCATCCCTGACCAGTTTCACACAGGATACACGAATGATATGTAGAGCACATCAAAGCACAGGACCAGAGAGTGTCTTCTGGCAGACAGAGGGAAAACGACGCATGGAAAATGAAAACCGTTTGATAAAAGTTTCACGTTTATGATTAAACTAATTTTTCGACCAACAGTAAAACGAAGTGTTCTGCATACAAGATTTGCTCGAGGATTTGGAAGCTCGTCTGCACCCGCTGTACCAAAGAAGTGGGTGAGAGATAAAGACAAAGCATCCTAACATTTACTAGCACCGATCGCATGCCACTAGTCCAGTTCGAGCAGGAAAAGTTTCTCCATTTTGACGTGCGTCGTTTTTCAAGCTCACACTTATGCTTTTTTTGGGAGGTGGTCTATAAGTTTTCGTAAAAGTTGGTACTCGCTTTTATTTGTCTTTTTGCAGAACTCCACCAGCAGAACCACGCGTAATAACGTCGATTAAGAACGTGGCGTAACTTTCTCTTGCACTCTTCTCGATGACCAACTCATTTGCATTCGTGTCGAATCTGGTGGAGACGATGGCAAGGCATCCCTGCCGGGCACGGACATTTTTAAGGTGGAAAGAATAAATCTACCGAACTGTAAAGTGCGCTGTTGAGCTGATGTGATGTTCACTTTCTGCACGATGTTCATTTATCGTCTGAGAGTAAAAGTTTTCTCCGCTGGCTGGAACATGATTGAAATTACAATAGAGATGGTGGACGGTGGGTTGTTTTTTGGGACACCTCTCTTTTTACGGTAAAGCGAACCGTTTCAAAATCAGGGCAAGGTGCTCTGCCCTTCATAGTTGTAAAAGGTAGCTCATGAAGAGCTTTTAAATTGAAAAGTTAATGGCACAATTACGATGTCGATGCCATGGTATGTCGTTAATTTTTGAATATCTCTATGAGATAATGCAATCGATTTCAATTTAACAAATATGTTTAAACTTTGGCAAAACCTGGAATTTTCCTTCTCTTTAAATGGATACCGTAAATAAGAACGAATGAGAAAACTCTTTCAAACGAAAGAGCTTATTAATAACAAAACAAGTTGACCTCATTAGGATGTGGGTTTGTAAATGAATTGAAATTAAATAAAACTTTTTCGTCTGCGGGTGTAAGAGTTTGCATAATGAGCATTTACAGATCACATTGTGCTCACCGTACGGTATACAAGAAAAGTTTCTTAGTTTAGGTTGTCATGAATTACACTCCAAGCAAATGCTGAATACTCCTTTTTCAAAAACTAGAAAAGGTGTAAACCGCTGCTTCTCTTTTGCATTATGAATTGCATATCTTTCTTTGCAATTTATCGTAAGAAGTATTTCCGTGAATCGCATTCATACCAACGTTATTTTCGAGCAATCAGCCAGCTTCAGATGGAATGAATGCAATAATTGGTAATTCTTGCTGCACCATTGTTTATTTCAAAGTAAGAGAATCAAAGCCACAGCAATTAAAAAATGTCGCATGGTTCTTTTTATTTATTAGATTCCATGAATATTGATACTTGATATAAGGTTAAATCGTTTAATTTCATGGCAGTACCGTTCCATAAAACACAAATTTTCATATCAAATATCAATCGCCTGGTCAAATATCCGTTTACTTCCAGAGCTTGGCATACTACACCCCGTCGTAGCATTCATTAGCACAAAGGTGGACTGATATTTACCGAAATGATCATTACGTTTTGATTGCCCAGTCCTTGACAGTGTAGCAACGGGCCAGCACTCTGGTTCAATGGAATCTAACCAAAAGGACAGATAACGAGAGTGACTTCCGGTGAAAATCATCAGAGAAGCGATACCGAAATGGTGTGATAGTTATCCGGGTGGTCGGCTATTCAATGCTAACGCTTCAACCATTTCGCCAACGGAAGCGGAAAATTCCTTGGCACCATTGAAATGGCCTGGTCCGTTGTCAGGCATATCTTTGATGCTACACGCACCATAGGCCCATTGGGTTTTATTTTTCGAAATACCAAGCCTGTTAGAATAGCATTCAACCTGATATGTCCTTTGCTTTCTTCAGTAGTGTCGTTTGATCTATGGAACAAAAGACTTGCCTTATTATTCATTGGGTCTACTGAAATGTCAAGTAAAAGCAACGATTTTTTTCGGAAATCTAATACACACAACACATTTTTCCTGAAACTCTATTATGTTATCTTTAGCAATTTGAATTTCAGGGACAACGAGGTGCAAACATTATCACTAACTCTTTTCGATGACAGTTGTGTCCATTCCGCAGGCCTCTAGTCAAATCAGTGCCAAACAGCACATATGCAGTCATCCTATTAATTCTATTCATTACGACCATAAATCTGATTTACGAACTGCTGATTTATTTATGGTCACCTCGCCGGAATATCCTACCGATTGCATTTTGACTGGTTCGTTGACAGCTTTCCTTTAGGGCTAGGGAACGTGAAATTTTAAACTACATTTGCCCCTACCCCCGAAGCACCATGAAGTGTGGCGATAACTGTGGGTAGTCTCACGTACGGTGAATTATTTCACAGCTTTATGAATATCTAACGTCTAGTCTCGCGTCACATGTCACCGCACGGCGACGGCTTTGGGCGGACGAGCAGAAGGTTTCAATGAATCAGCAGAGCTCGTCTCCAGCTTTACAGTGCGGAGGGCATAGGGAGGTGATACACGGGCATGACTTCGAAAGCATGGGAAGCTTCGATAGTGGCCGAAAATCGGTGCGCATTGCGGTCAACGTGGCCGTCCGACAGACGGGCACTGGGACGCGAGCCTGAAGCGAATTGTGCATTATTTATTATTCATCAAGCAGTTTCAGAACTGCAGATGGATGCCGTTGCACAGAGTCACACACGGACACTCGATACAGTTTTGGGTGAATGGGTCAATTTGGAGCGTTTCAGCTTTCCCTTTTACCCCACCGTCGTCGAGGAACTTTTCGCTTTGGTGATTGTACTGAACCGTACTGCGTCTGACACAATTTCAAAGTTGTTAAGAATTAAAAATGTGCTTCAATTAGATGATATGGTCAACGAAAGGTGGTAGCTAATCTAAATTAACTTTGTGGAGTTATTTCATCAAGCTTTTTATGCTTGTAAGGGACTTGTGTGAATCAGGAAAATACATGCATCAGAACAGTTACCAAAAAGGTAGAGGAATCGAACAAATGGAACTAGATGGTCGGCCGATTGGATAAGTGTTTTGTTGGTAGCTCCGTGTCCAATATCTACCATCTCGCCGTGGCAAGTGTGTTGCGAAAGGTTCACAGCGAGTCCGACATGAAATCGCTCGAGAATGTCGAGCGGGCGAACCGATTCTGCAACGAAAAGATCGAAGACTTGCCCACCTTCCCGTACGAGGAGGATGGGGCAGGTCCGGAGCCGGAGGAGATTCCTACGGTGCTGCGGAAGAAGCGTAAGTCGGCCTCCAAAAAGGGCAAGAAAAGGCACAACGATGCAGGTCAGCCGGAATCGGCACAGGATATGTTTCTGCGTTTGATGAACCTTGCGGAGGAAGGGCCCGAGGTTGCGGACGATGACGACGATGGGGAGGACGAGGATGGTGAAGAGCAGGACTTTGAGCGCACCGGCACGGGGAACGACGATGCCGAGGGCGAGTACAGCGAGAACGAAAGTGCAAGTGAGCTGAGCGAGGAGGAGCTGGAATGTTTGGAGATGGACGCAATGGACGAACGTGCCGAATCCTCGGTTACGCAGGAACGCCTCGAAGGCCCGGATGCTTCGTCACACTTGGACGCCGACAAGGAGCTGTCGAGCGAAGAACTGTTCCAAAGGAAGCGGGAAGCACGTTTGCAAAGAATGGCCGAGCTCAATTCCCGTTTGGAACGGTACTCGTCACCGACGCCTACCACATCGTCCGCGGAAACTCCACAACAAACCGAGAATGTGGGAGTGGACGACACCTCAACAAAGACAGACGAACAGGTAGTGCTGAGCGAAGACGAACAGAAATATCTGCAGAGACGTGCCGACCGGTTGGAGCGGCTTGAACGGGAAGCGAAAGAGTTCCGCAGCAGGCTTTCGAAAACGGTCCACCGGGGAAGCGAAATATCTGCCCAAATCGATGGGATCCACAATGGGTTCAT
>KB669631.1:0-12241 GCA_000349105.1 Anopheles epiroticus
GTGGAAGGTTATGATGATGATGACGAGGGTGGTCCCACCACGGGGATGTGATTTGGTAGCTTACGTTGTGGCGATGTTTAAACCCGAGGGGTACGGTAAAGGCTTAAGCGATGAAACGAACCCACAATATGGATGTTCGCTTTTGGTGGTTTAATGTTTACTGGGCAATGCGTTGCAGCATGAGAAAAGCTTTGGTAGATTGGGTTGCTAAAATCGTTATAGGAATGAGCTATTATTTTGCTTTTGTAATAAATCACGTGCCATGTTAGCGCATAGAGACACCATTTAGAGACGTCCGAGGTGGTATATTTAAAGTAATTCAAAAGGCTGTTTGGTATTTAATTCTGTGGTATTAGCAAATTTAATCTTCAACGCGCCATAATCTCTCGAAAACAATGTTCCGAAATTTGTACCTGATTGCTACCATTGTGCAGGGGAAATTTTAAATCCCTAAGTTTTGAGGCTGTAACAGATTTGAAGTTTAACATTATTCATTATTCAATAAATGTCTAAAAAATACAATTCATTGTTTAAAATATATGCAATTGTCACATTCCGTTGAAGGTATAAATGAAATAATGGATATTAAATTAATTATGATTAGTTGAATTTTCAAAACAGTCCTCAAACGCCATTCAGCTTGTGACGTGTTAGAAACATGTTAATATTTTTTTTAGGTCACGAACAAAAAATGTTTGACGGTTATTCATAAGTAGCACTTTAGCATGATAGTAAGTTATACCTTTCTCGGTGGAAAATTACTTGTAAAATTTATTAAAAAAATGGAGTTCTATCAAGTACTTTCAAAAAGATGGATTTAGAATACGAAGTTTACTTTGTCAGTAACATTGCTATAAGTAACTGAAATAGAAATTTAGAGGTATTCAAACAGGAAACAAGCACAAGAATATTTGGACTTATATTCCTGCTGGTTCGCCGTTCTCGTAAGGAGACAGGAATAAGATTGTTTACAGGACTAGTAGAGTTTTTGTCGGAACCAGCACCGGGGTTCTTATTAAGGTAGCAAAAATATTGTTTTTTTTTAAATTAAAAAACAAATTCTTGAAGGTTAGAAGAGACTCAGGATTTCACAGGAACAATAAAGAGTGAAAAACATAATGGAAAGTTTAATGAAGTTCTTCGGTATTGTATATAAAGGAGGGTTAAGACAACTATTGTAGATATGCTATGTAAGTTTTTTGTCATTAAAGAACCAAATATTTTATCAAGGGCCAATTATGCCAACAAGTAGAACTTAATTATTAAGGATAATATTATCATACAGAGACTAATAGACTCTTTCAAAATCGTTTTGTTCGCTTTTTTACAAAGATCACCCAATCAGTTGGAAATAATAAAATAGGATCTAGTGGCTAACTTGGGGTTGTTTAAGTGAAAATCGTACCACGGTCGCAATTTATAGCTGACTTAGACGAACTATGAAGCTGCCTAACAAGCACACGGTACTCCATGGAACTTCGCGGCTGGTGCACACTAGTGATGGGAAAAATGGCTCCGGAACTGGAGCCGGCTCCGACCAGGTCCGAAATTTTCCGATTTTCCGAACCCACGGCTCCGAAGCCGGCTCCGAACCAACGGCTCCGACATAAGGCAATGAATGCCGCATGCGATTTTGCCGCAGGCTTTCGTATGACATTTTACGTAAGAGGCCATGCGAATATACCGGAAGCGGCGTCATCTGAGATCACTCCATCTGAATCGCATGCCAAAAATTGCATGGGGTAAAACACCCCTTGTCTTATTTTGGGGCCGATTCCGTAGCCGCAGGTTCGGAACCGATTCCGGAACCGTTAGTTCGGAGCCGGAGCCGGGCAAAAGTCGGAGCCGGTTCCGGAGCCTTTAATCCGGAGCCGGATTCAGAGCCGTTGGTGCGCTCCGGAACGCTCATCACTAGTGAACACTGTCTGCACAGTTCACGATGGAACCGAATGGCTATTTATGAATGCGGACTGAACTCTGTGGAACTCTAAAACTTTTAAAGGCTGACAGTGGGAACCAGTTGGTACTTGTCAAACCGTTTGTTGATTTGAGTTTTAATGATAACTTGCATGAAAATAAAAAAAAAGAATAATATATCTTTTCGATTTAACGAAAGAAAGCTACTAAGGAGCTGTTTAACTGAACCAGGACTTTGACCCAGAACTTTGACGCTTCTTACATCAAGTTTCCCTATTTACTGTAAGTTCCCTATATAAACAGCGATCTCTAGCATGCTAAAATTGGCTGCTTAAGCAAATTTGGCCATTTGGGCAAAAACTGTTAATGAAAAGGGACTGGAATCATTTTGACATGTAAGCTTTCTGTAACGGAATATCGTTTTGAATACAATACATTCGTTAACAATACTGACTGCAGGTAATGATAAAACTGAAAATAGTATATTGTCCCTATCATGTGTCCTTACTTCATTTACTAATACAATCATTCCATCTCACACTTTTGACGATAGAATTCAACAGAAAAAAAAGTGTTAAGGGGGACAATGACATACCACTGAATTTTTAAGGATTAGTTGTCACACCATACCATCCTGCCAGGATGAGCAGTTTTCATGGAAATCGACCATGCTCACACTCTACCAAACCTCCAACTTCCCAAAATTCCCTCCAACGTGAAGCTAGCAAAGAACCGCTTACATTTTTAATAGGATCTAAATCAAAAACGGATGAAAGTTTTTTTAAAACCCCAGCCAAAAGGAAAAGGACCATGTTATCACAGTGTCACAGCACGCAGAAACCGAACACCACAATGGCAAAAAACTTAATTAATTCTAAGCGAGATTCCCTTGCGCGACATTGTTTAATCCTTTTAACGTCAAACAATCCGCAGAGTCCCATTTTTTCGCTCCCAAAACAAACTAGTTTCGCATCGTGTTGAAGGAAACGAGAAGAAGGGAAACCAAAGTTTGTAGCGATCGTACCTTTTTCGCACCCGCCTGTTTTTATTTTCTTCATCCGCGTTCCTTTGTTGCGGTCAATAATGCGCACCCTTGAACAAAAAAAATGCGCCCAAACTAATCCGCGCTGATGCAGAACTGAAATCGCGCGTTGACAAATCGTTTACGAGCTGACCCATCGACATCGATCAACATCCCGGACGGCCGGTCGGTCAGCCAATGGCTCGTTGATATACACCGTAAAGTGAAGTGTTAATGTTGGACATAAACATAAAATACGGGACACATTTACTCGCCGAGAGCGTACGCGTTCCCGTGGAGGAAAATAACCTTAGCATCCGGGATGCTCCACAAATGACGAAAGAGAGAAAGAAAGAGAGAGAGAGAGTGAATGTTGGAAGGTAAAAAAGAAAAGATTGGATGGAAATGAACGACACTCGAGCAAGTGCGGTATGGGTACAGCGATTTCCTTCTGCAACGGCCACCCGCCAAAGGGAAATGTAAGTAAGGAAGGTCATAGAAATTTATTACCCCTAAAATTCGCAAAACCTGGAGTCGGGTTTCACTCTACGGGACATTTCATCCGTCGGGCCTCGAGCCTCGGGGCACAAACCGTCCGTTGCAAACGACCCGACCCGACTCCATTCGGAGAATGAATAGTGATGGTTCCGGTTACCATTTTAGCCCCGGTCGTTCTATCTCTCTCTCTCTCTCTCTCTCTCTCTCTCTCTCTTGCCTTTTCGTAAAACGAGCCTCGAAACGTGATGAAAGCAAAGGAAAGGGGCCTCAGTCTCGGAAGAAATTATGCATAAATCACAGGTTGCTCAACTGGCCGTACGAAACCAAACTAGCCGGATGTTAAAAGGCAAAAAAGGCGCGCAAGTGACGACGCGCGCGCAATCATTTGCCGTACCATTCGATAAATCGTTGTTTTGCGAGGGAAATACATTTTAGTGGCTGAAAGCGAACCGTAGTGGAAGGAGAAATACATTAGTTTGTACAGATTGCTGCCGGCCATGGCCAACTCATGGTTGCTGCCCCGTTAAAAGGGGCTTCAAGGCCTGCTGAACGGACGACGGATTCGGCAGATCGGTACTGATGACGGTATTAGCGAGATCATTTCCCGCCGAATGGGTGCGATTGGGTGGGGACGGAGGGTTAGCTAGGGAGAAGCAGCAGAAAGGGAAAGCTCATTAACTATTCGTTCTATTTTTAAAACGAATCATCACCATCAAGTGGGGAAAACCGAATTTTCTTTTCGCAAACCAGGCAAAGAGTGGCCCGTGCTCGTTTTCTCGGGGGTTTTCTCGGTTTTCCTTTTTCTTTTTGCTTTCTTTCTTTTTTCCTCTTTTCACTCCTCCAGAGCGTAATACCGAATAGCAGAAATACAAAATCAGTTTTGGGAATTGAGAGCTTTCCAACCGCCTTATTGCACTACCGATGGAGACGCCTGGTGTTTTGTTTGCCGTAGATGGGATTAAGCGCATTAAACACTGTGCCCCCATTTTATCTCGCTGCGATTGGTAACTTTTGTACTTTTCTTTTTTTTTAATTCCTATTGCTAGTACCTAAATTGCATCTCAAAACTTTACCCAACCTGAAGAACCTACATTTTTGTTTTTGCCGGCATACGAAAAGGGTTTCGGGACGTTATAATTTGCTTACGTATCTGCCTCGACTGGGTAACCCTTTTCTGGCAAGGGTTCTGGTGGGTGCAAAGCTGGCAAAGGTATCAGAAAAGGATTACGAAACAATTCCACTCTAACGAGAAAGGTATCGGAGGAAGGTTAATGGGTCCAAGGAAGTACAACCGCGTTGGTGCAAGTTCCTGGAAAACGATTGGGTGTTTGCTCAACTGTACCGAAGCTGTAAATGGACCTCATCATCCAAACCAGGAGCCATCTTTGGAAAAGGTGTGCGCATTAGAGCTGTCCGCGGCCATTTACAGTTCGTTCAATGAACCATCAAAGATTCCTCGAAATAAGACCGCACAGTGCGGCAACCGCGAGAACAAGCTTTCATCACACCCTTTTCGTTTGGCGCGTTCTGCCGCAGAAAAGTGACACCTTCGGCGCTTTTGTACGTAAAGGTTGCGTGCCAGTTGCGGTTGCGGCTACGCATTAGTTCAACACGGAGCTAATTAAGACGGTTCGGTGGGGGTTTGGGTAAACACCGGCTGGTAAAGCAAATAGTTTTGAACACGTCTGAGTGTTGGGTAAATAGTGGAACGAACGTGGGCTTATTAATTAGTTTAAGGTCATGTTTGTTTCAACATTGAAAATGTGTCACAAAGTGTGAACACTTTTTTGGAATGTAAAAAAGAATATTCTAAATAACATCTTTCCGAACAGCAAAAGCTCCTCCAAAAAGTTTCCATTGACGTCATGCTTTGTGCGTGCGAGTGTGGACTCCTCTTCTCCTCGGGCACAAAATTGCGTTGGCAACCTTCCTTTCGAAGAACCTTCACACCGGAACGACGATAACACTCGAGGTGTGATGGGATTTTCGCGTTCGATCATTAACCACGGTGCAACACGTACCGGGATCAGGCTGTGGGTTCACGCTTCAGAACGTCTCGAGTGTGTCGGGCTCTTCGCAAGCAGCAAAAGCTGCTCATTAATGGTCGCCATCGTCTTTCCGAGCCCACATTTTGACTTCTTCGTTACTGGTGGTTCAAAATGGTGTCGTTACAGTTTCCGAATCTCCACCCCCAGAACGTCCCCGGGAGACACGCACACCAGCAACACAATTCGCTTATCCGCAATCAACCGGTGGACCTGCTCCACAAGATGCTGGTTTTTGGTTAATATTTCATGTGACCTTTAAGCTACGGGACTTCCGGGCGACTCTTCTCGGTGGCGTTCGTCCCTCTGTTTTCTTCCTCCCATTTCCCTAGCTCCTTCGGCTGCTTTGTTACGATTTTAAGCAAGTGTGTAACACATTCCAAGGGAGCGGAGGCAGTGACTTAAACCGGGTTTATTGAATTGGTGAGCTGGGTAGCGAGGCGAGTGAAGGATGTGCGAACATGGCGCTCTCCAGTACATATGTTTGCGGTGTCTGCCGTGCCAGTGTTCGACTGTCACTCGCCGAACGCTGACCTGCCGGCTAAAACAAACGATTAATTATGTTTCCGAGCACGAACCCGATGGGCGGCCCCGTTGGCATATTTGCCGTGCGTATGGTGTGACACATGTCACGTGGTCGCTTGGAAGAGTCTCGCTCGAACCCGGGATTATAGCCCACTGTATCGGAAAGGATTTGACCATAAATTATGGCGCGGTCAGCAGTCAACCAACCACCACCGCAAATATTTGATGCCACTGTCCGTCGGGACCATATGTATGTGAGGTAGAAAAGATAGGTGGGAGCTTTTACCCAACCTCACACGATAATCGGGGACAGGAAAAATTGCACGTGCTCTAATTTCGTGTGCAAACAGCAAGTGCGGGAGATGAGGCTCGTATCAATATTGGGAGTCGTTTTCGTCGTCTATTTGTCCTGTCCCTCTGATTTGGCCTCCGAAAAGTGGGGGGTAGTGAGCAATACGCGGTTGGGAAGCCTTATCATCTTCCACCGATGACCCATAGCCTCTAAAAGGTTCTTCCGAACGGTTGGACATCATGCATGCGTTCGCAGGTTCCACGAACCACGGGCTGGTGTCGATGTTAATATTGTTTCAGCACGAGCAGCAGATAGGGGGGGATAGAAAATTGGACACAGCCGACACACTTAATCCTTCTCGCTGGAGCGTATCTTCTCAGGCCTTTCCTTTCCTGTTCGGCCACGCAATACGCCTTCCACCGGAAGTGCCGAGCGCTGTAGGTCCTTCGACCATTTTGTGCCATCGATTCACGCTCACAGACGCAGAGATGAATGGGAAGGAAGCGATCGCCCGTCGCCCGGTACCATTAAATGTAACCTAATCAGCTGGAAAAGATTGGCCACGTATTGTTTCAGCGAAGATATCTCGTTACGCGTGTAGGCGTTCCGTCGCAGAAGGGAAGGACGACGGCTCACGTTATTGCTCACTATTTGACCAATAAATTGATATTGGTTATAGCGGCAACGGAACGAAACGCGAAGTCAGTTGGGCTTATGATTGGTTGAGCTTATGATATTGTACTTGAGGCATTTTTATCACATTTTTACTCGATTTGTTGAGAAAGTGATACAGCTTTACTCTTTGTCAGTGCAAAGACACAAGCCTAAATGCTAAGTGGGTCATGTAAAACGCTGTTACTTGAGATCATGTCGTGCCAAACCCGCCCGTCAATCACTTTCGCCCTTTCTTTTATCGTGCGAGAACCTGTCAATCTCGCCATCCAATTGACGCGATTTGCTCCTTCGGAGACTGGTAAGTGCCATTCAGCTGTCTTATTTTACTGAAGCAGTATTTACCGACTTCGATGTCACTTGGGGTATAAAATTGCTGAGTGCGGTGCGGTGTACATTACAAGTCGTTCGACTTCAAGCAGCCTCACTGATGCGCGGTTAGGCGGGCACAGATAGCGAGCGGAATTTTGTTTAAAAATTTCATCTCGTTTATTGGCGTGATTGAATTTTACCATTCAGCTGTGGAGGCGAGAAGTGGGAGGCACCATTAGGCAAACATTCTCTGCTTACCCTTTTCCAAGCCATTCAGAAACAAAGACCTTAGGGCACCCTGGGCCCGATTCCGATTTCGTTCGAACGCTGTATTGGAAAGTGGAAAACGGTAACGGCCGTGTGCTGTGTAGCGCTATCTGTTTACCATCGATTCGCGCTCAAAAGACGCCGCAAGGGAATTCATGAGCAGTAGAATGTGACGTGAGTGGCACGATTGTTTTAAGAGTAAAACCAGGTACACCCAACGACGCCTTTCAGAACGCTCGCGATGGTCTTTATTTTAAACGATCGTTGATAGTGGCACTGGCTGTTAATGGTGGTGTGTTCTGAAAGGTAGCGAAACATAACACAGCAGAATCTTTGGCACTCCTGGGGAGAAGAAGAGAAAAGTATAAAACGTTCGCCCAATGGCATTGCGAACGCTTGTTCGTTAATAATTAGCATTTCCATGCTATAGTCTGTCGACAACGGGTTTGCCATTAGCTTGTGGCCATCAGGCGGTAAAATGTTCTCTGGCGGCGACAATAATGAAAGCATGTTTTACATGTGCCGGTAGTAGCGTGCTTCCCGCTGACTTTCGCTAATGGGGAAACATTTGCACCTGGAGGCACTTTTTGGGAAGACTAGTTGTAAAATGTTACGACCTTCCGTGTGCGACTGCAAGAAGTATCAATATATGGATATTTTGGCCAAAGACGTGTTTCTTTGAAGCAAACGTTGGTGTACGAAATTGATTCAAATTGAATTATACAAGCTTGCGTTTGCAGCGAGCCAAGTAAAGATGTCGAGTATGCTACAACGATTTAGATGGTTGGCGTGGGAAAAGCTTCGAGCAGTGAATTAAAAAAAATCGTTGTTGTAGTATGTTTAGAATTTATACTATGAGAAGTGTGACTCCTTGTTTGCTTGGGTGATACTTCGACATAAACGCATTGAAGGCTGGAATTTGCTTTCTTGGTGTTTGGGGTTGCAAAAAAATTTTGTTGAAAAGAGGTCATCTCTTTTATGCTGTTTCCTACACAAAATACACAAACATACACAAACGGTGTACTTAATATTTCAATTATTTTGATTTATTGTAGTAACTTACTTTAATAGTTAACAATTACAATTAGTTAACTTTAAAATTATTTATGATGTATGTGTCTAAATCATCAACTCCAAATCGATATAAAATTTACCAACATTTTTTTTTCAATATTCCAATTCCAAGCTCATTTTCATCTTGATGGCTATATCAATAGGTAAAATCGTCGGATTTAGGGCAACGAAAACCCAAATTTAATGGTAGAATTTCCGATGCATCCATCACGAGGAAGTATTTGGTGTGGATTTTGGTCAAAAGGCATAATTGCACCATTTTTCATTGAACATAAAGATGGTGAGACGGTAACAGTCAATGGTGACCGGTGTAGGGCAATGTTAAGTGAATATTAAATCGCCACAATTTATTTATTCGCAGATGAGGACCTTGGAGACATTTGGTTTCAACAGAATGCCACACGGTCAATGTGATAATCGATCTTTTTTGCACTGTTTTTGAAGACCGAAACATAAGTAGACATTCTGATGTCGTTTGGCCACCAAGAAGCTGCGTTTTGACTCCTTTGGATTATTAATTGTGGCGAGCCGTTAAAGATCAATGCTCCGTCAACAAACCACAAACTATCGAAGCTTTGAAGAACTACATTCGCGCGACCATAGCCAAGATAGAGCTGCACACAGTTCAAAATGTAATAAAAAATTGGGCAGATCATAGTGAGTACTTCATGGCTATTCGTGGCAGACATATTACTGAAATAGTTTTTCGTCATTAAGTGGAAGGATTAAACTTTCATATAAACTCGTTTTTAAAAATCACTTTGTAGTTTTTATTTTAAAGCATTAAAAAAAAAAATTTGGTATCTCCTGTATATTTATGGACATTGTTTATTGAAGTCAAAATAAAAGACTTCGTATTAAATTCCGTTCAGTCATATGTCGGTCATATGTCTAACTATTACAATACATTTAATATACAACACTACATATGTAAATTTGATCAATATAAAATGACAGCAATGTGGTGAAAATTGCTTCAAATGACGTCATTGAAACGACTTTTCCGGTGTCGTTAGCTTACTAATGGCAATGGTAAATAAACCAAACATTCGCCCAGAAACGCTTGTCTCGATCTCGACTACGACGTTTCAGTTGAATTTGGAAAATGTCCGAATCTGGTTCATGTCCAGAGGCGTTTAAAAGTACTAAAGTTATAAATATTCAGTTTAGTTTCAACTTCAAAGTTCGTGCTTGTTTGTCGGAAGTGAAATGTTGCTTTAGGTTATGGATTCACTCCTAAATATTTAGCTTTGTTGTTCGCATTTATTTTCCTGATGTTCCTGGGAGTACCTTTTCCCGATGATTGGACATGTTTTCCTTAACTTTGTAAATAAGTTCAACGAATCGTACATAATGTAAGAAAAAACGGGGTTTAAAGGATGGACAAAGTCACAAACTCTTATGATTTGTTTTTTTTTTTTGTATTTCATGGTAAGATCAGCTACAGGTCTAAATCTCTAAACGATACAATCAGGCGGCGAGTAGAGTTTGAACTCATCTGAAAACAACTCAAGATTCAACTGAAATAAAAAAATAAACTGGAAATGCAAATTAGAAAAAAAAAAGAAAATATAATAATGGAGCTCGAAATAAAGAACTTATGCTGTCAATTGAATGGTTCAAGTATATGCGTAATGAGAGGGAAGATTATTTATTACGCAGACTGTCAAATGTGAGCCTGTTCTGCATCGCTAACAAGAAGCAAATAAAGTCGGCACACCACCCAGCCAAAGCAGATAAACAAATGCCACTTAAGGACGTACACAGCGTTACCAAAACTTTTTCCTCCCCATTGGCTATCAACAGCAATGATACCGGCGCTAACCAAAAGCTACTACACCTTGCCTGGGGAGACCCGAAAGTTCCATTTCCACACCCGATGACCCCATGGAGACGAAAAGTTGGTCCTCCTAGCTGATCGTACCAGCATTGAAGCATTCTGTCAACCATTCCCCAGCCCCGAATGGAAATCAATAAAGCGTGGAAATACACTCCGCGGGCATATACATTTCAGTCTACCGTGTGCGGCTTACGTTTGCCGCTTTGCCACCGTGGGCTATTAATATTTCTTCCTTGGATCGGCGGCCAAGTGGCCCATCATCAATATCTACCACTCAAAGCTCAAAGCCACAGGATTTCGGGCGATCCGGCGGCCCGAAACGAATACATCAAGCAAATTGGGACACGGATCCGCTGCCCCAGATGGCGAAGGAAACGGAGACTTTGTCGGAGTGGGAAGGATGCAGGAAAGAAACAAACAATTTCCGTCAACATTTGCTCCCTCTGGGCACTTTTCTTCCCTTTTGACGAGTGGTAAAAGTTGCGTTGGCATAGCGCTTTTTTATTGCAAAGGAAGACGTAAACAGACAGCCAGAGGAGACGGGCAAAAATACCTTCCGGCCAATACACGCTCGAAGATACTTTAAAAGTATAACCGCAAATCGAATCGGGCAGTGGGAAATGGAGCGGCAAAAAAGGGCGAACAACACACAAGAAACACATAATGCTCGAATGGCATTCGTAGGAAAGTTGGAGAGTTGTTTTCCCTTGGATTCACCCCCCGCAGGAAAGTTTGTACGCACTTATACACATACACCTGATGCGGCTGGGCGGTTTGGTCTTCGCATCGATCCAGTACGATTGATGGAGCCAGAAAGTGAAACATGCGAGTTTGGGCCGCGATCTGTCAGCCTGCCCTACACTCCATACTCAATCAAATCATCCTCGGCTCAAAGTTGTACCGCTGTTTGCCATTGGATTGATGTGGTACCGTCCGAGGCGATGATGGAAAAGGAAGTAAATGGCAATCGCGGAGGTGAAAGTGATACAAAACGGAACAGGGATGGAATATAAAAAAAAGTGTTCGAAATGTTTCCACAGCGCACAGAGCATAGAGACTTCACCGACAGCTGACCTGCCTTCCGGGTAAAAAGTTCGTTTTTCTCACAAACGACACTGACAGTTTTATTGATTACAATATGGAACATTTTGTAAACATACTGCAGCAGGTGGAGAAGCATTTAATTGCAAAGCTAAGGGGCTGAGGGTGGTGTTTTCTGCGGATAGATTGTAACTGAACGACAGGCGATATGGGAAATGCAATTATCGCGGAAATACGGTAGGTACCAAATAAATAGTCCTGTCACGGAGATAAATTGATACAGAGCTAGGAAGATGATACATTACATTTGATAAGGATATGTAATGGTATATGTCAACGAGGAAATCACTTCAAAACTGTAAAGTAATAAAATTTGGTTTTGCTTTTGAGAATTTCTCGCGTTAAAATAGAAAAATAGGAAACAAAAAAAATTTAAGCTCTTGCATTAATTTTTACCTTTACTTCAATTTTTAGCATTGGCATTATTTTATGCTCTATTAAATGTTATACAGCAACTTCCCGATATGCGCTAATTTATGGGACCGATGCGGCTGCTAGATCAAACTTGAACTACAGAAACTAAAACAAATCAAATTATCAAAAAATGTTATACAAAAGATTTGTTGTGTTTTGTTTTCTTATTCGGTATTAACCGCCAGGCCGTATCGCTTAACAAACAAAATTTGTTGGAATTACCAAAATATTGATAAAACGCAATGTACTGTAATTTTTCAACG
>KB669633.1:0-12203 GCA_000349105.1 Anopheles epiroticus
GTAAAGTCCTCTTAGGCCGTCCACATGGACAGAGGAGGCGTGGTAGGCCCAAGCTGAGGTGGGAAGATGGCGTTGAGGCGTCCGCCATGAAGGCCGGGATAATGGATTGGCAGACGACGGCGCGAGACCGTTTCGGAGTTTGTTGCAGCAGGCCAAGACCGCGAAGCGGTTGTAGCGCCCGATAAGTAAGTACGTAATTAAAATAAGGGCCGGCCCGGTGGTCCAGTGGTAACGGCGTAGGACTGTCAAAAGGCCCGTCGCCGGTTAGAATCTCATTCGGATCACTGCCACCACCCATTCACAGGATTGACTATTCTGCTATGGATACACTAATAACAGCCCCTCATACCCAGGATTTACAATCTTGATATGGGTGGGTACACTCAGTCACAGAAAGAGCCAAAGCACATCAGTGGTCTGGTTAGGCCTTGACCCTACTGGGTCGCCGAAGAAGAAGAAGAATTAAAATAACGTCAGCATTAGTGCCAACGTATAATCGAAAAGAAAAAGAAACCGTTTCATTTTTGACGACACTTGAAGCATCAATTGTGACAGACACCACAAATAATATATTTAGGGAAGAGATACAGTGTCTGAGACTAGAAAGCTCGAGAATGCATATTTGGAAGAGAAAACATCTGCAGTAAAAGCCGTAGGGAAAACAAAACAGGCGAATCAACAGCAACAGGAGGAATGCAATCATGATGCTTGCGGACAGCATATACAGTAAACATAAAAACATCCAGCTTCGAAAAAAATCAAACTTGGGCTGTCGGATTCTTTATGCACTTTATTGGTCGACTCTGGGTCTCCTATCTTCATCATAAAAGGGGGAAAAGTAAAACCATTTCAATTTCAAATAAACCATCTTCTTCTTCTTCCCAACTATCTCAAGATTGTTAACCCTGCGTACGGGGGGCTGTGACTTAGTGTACCTGCTTCAATATGAGGGAAGTATGAGGGACCGAATGGGATTCGATACAACGTTGCATGGTACAGACCTACGCCGCTACCAATTAGACTACCGAGCCGCCCCAACTTCTCTATCCAAGCAATTACAAAAAGTTACTCATTTTACGCCTCAGAATGGACGTTGGGTGGTCCAATGCGAACAGCGAAGCACAAGGGAATATAATGTCTATAACCATTTTGTCAGCTACACTGTAGTCTATCGTCTAAAAGATAGTTCGAGTGATACAGAGCGGCAAAGTCAAAGTCTATGAGCAGTTAGTCATGAACCATATCGAGAACTAGATAACCTGTTATCATAATGGCTTCGCGTGGCGTATCAGTTCTGCTCCAAGTGTATTGAATTAATTGTAAAGTCAATGACCAAATTTACAATCTAATCTCTACGTCTGCCATTCCAGAGTATCCCAAATTTTTTGTATGAGCAAGCTTTTTTTACTATTTTAATGTTTTTTTTTTCGTAGAACAGACCTGTTGTTTTCTGAGGTAATGCTGGATTGCGTATCGAGATACATCATTGGATAACATTGTTAAGTAAGATCTGTAAGATTTTTTTTTGTAAAAATGTTAGCTAGTTGTTGTTTGGTTACATTTTTGTTCAAAATTGATACAGCATCCGCACACTTGCACAACACACTCAGCCCAGCACAGAGTACTCAACGTGAACTATGGTTTTATCGCGTTTTCTCAGAAGAATGAAAAGAAAAGAAAAGAAACTCAGAAGAAAAACGATACGTGTCGTTCAAATTCGGTAGTATAAAAAAATATTCGAGACAAACACTTTTTTCAAACACACTTCCAAATAGAACGTATACTCAGGTGTATTTCATTAAGCAGAAGTCACACATTTAAATTATAAGTCAATTACAGAATTGTGGAAAAACTCTTCTCATGAAACTTTGTCTGTTTTAATTATAAAAAAAACTCATGGGTAACGCATAAAGGTAGAAAAGGCAACTGCAATTTCTGATATTTGTCCAACGCGATAGTACAGGATGTTCCCAATATATACCGTCAAAACCAGCACAATACAGAATAAAGATATGGTGGGTTTGCGACAAATTCACATCGAATTGGCTCCATCCGGAGAATGAGAATATCATCAAGGAGAACGTGTCGTAAAGAGTATGGTAAATATTTTTCGAGGCAGTGGCAGAAATGTTGTAAGTGATAATGTTTAGGCCGTTCAAGTCATTGGTCATTTTATTAAAAATAATGCACAAAAGTGACAACGATCAAGATTATAACGCCAAGAAGAGAGTATGATTACATTCATGTTCTTTTTGTAGTCTATCGCTATACTTATGAGAATTCATTAAATAAAAAAGAACTCTGTAACGATGTGTAACATTGTTGAATATCCCACATAACTCTATACATACCATCCTTATAATTCATTTATACTTTTGCTCCTATTGGATTTTTTTTCATCCGGTAATAACGGCCCGGCCGTATGGTTAGGAAAACAATTTTAAAATAAACAAACTTTATTGTTGTAACATATTACGATGCTCCTCCTTCTTGGCATAACGACCTTGAAGGACGTGCCGTCCATTTGTGGTTTTATTCTTCTTGAATCGTACAACCCTTCAAGGGTCAAGGCTTACCAAAGCAGTAATATGATTTTACTGTGTTTCTAACATAAGCTTACCCATAGCAAGATAGTCCATCCTGCCTATGGGGGGCGGCGTCAGTTAGAATGGCCTCGGGATTCGATACAACGTCGCATCTGGCATGGAAGGCCTACAACGATACCACTAGACCACCAAGCTGCAGAAATGGGCTGCTGCTTTTATGAGACTTATTAATGCAACGAAGTTGAATACAGTTCTCACTGTGCCAAAGCTGTCCAATAGTCATGGGAATCCCCGCACCGAAACCAAAGCCGGCTCCGACCCGCTCCAGGAACATTGTGGAGTTGACTCCATTGGAAGTTCCGCTCTGACCATTTTAGAATTAACTCCACTCCGACTGCTCCGAAGCTTCGCTTCAATCGCTCCCTAGCGAATTACGCTTAGACCGCTCCACCTCCACCTAATCACACCCCGAAACTTTAAACAACTGCATGGTAGTGAAAGTGTGTGTTGTTACTACGGTAACAATATATTTATTTCTTTGCTGACTCTTAAAAACTGCCATTCACGTAAAAGTTGTGCGGCAGCTTATATTTTAAAATTGGTCAGCTTTCTTTGCGTTCCGATTTCATACTTGTGGCGACGCCTATTTTCGATTCGAGGTGATCGCCTGGACCTTTCATTAATAATCATTTATTTGGCCTAAACTTCACCTATTCCTGACTGGTCCTAATCGCCGTACGCTAGTTGTATCATATCTAGCATTCCTCTCTCGCCATCTGGCGTATTCCGCATGTACCTCGAATGCCTTGATGATCATTATCACGAGCCTGTTGATAAACATTATCACGAGGCTGTCATCGTATCAACAGTATGAATGTGCTAAAAAGCCAGCTCCTCGATGAAGACGGAGTCGATCGGGGCTACTACTCCATATGGGATTTAAATCCTAGCCCTACTGTATGAAGAATAGCGCCGCAGTCGCCTTTACCACCAAGGCACCTTCTATTTGAATGCTATACATATGCTATAGTACATTAAGCATCAACCAATTAGCCCTACTATCTAGTTCGCTATTGATCTCACGATCAACCATGCAAATTGATGATCCGCTCGTTTGACGATCGCATTGCAAACAATTTCAAAGCCCAACCCGACATTCTTCTGCGTTGGTCCAAAGTGCATGCGTACCGACTGTTGGGCAGACAATGGGTCGCGACACTGCCCTAATCACCATACATAACGTTCAAACAAATTGCCTCAAAATAAAGCGATTATGAAGATTAGTCTTGCATCGGTTCAATACGATCACGGTCAGCACCAAACCCAGAGGACCCTGATTGCATCCGGCACTACTGTATGGCTGTCACATGATGCACAAAAAGAGCCCTGAACCTGTAAACGACGGTTTTGCACATTGTTTGACAAAACGGTGGTAGGCCACCCTCCCTTCATACCAACGGTCGGAGGTCAAACGGAACTCACCGAACGGTTGCACACGACGCGAGCGATTAGGAAAGCGTTACCCTTCGGTACACCTCCGGGATGGTTTGGCCTTCAGCGAGCGAATGGGTAACCCCGTCCCTCACAGACACGCCACACGCAGCCCGGCTACATTGTGCTTGGCTAAAGAAAGAGGCAAATTACAATTTCCTTAATTTCGAATTCATTGTTTAGAAAGAGTAAAACCCTTGGCTTTGCGAAATGCTTAACTGCCCTGTGTCGCCTCCGAGTCGATTTGCGCCAAGGTGATGGACTCGCACGGTGCCCAACCACGCATCGGGTGGAACCGGACGATTAACACCTACCGGGGAGGATGGTGCAAGCTGTGCTTAAGCAGCCGCACGTCACACACACACACACACACTCCCAAGTGTTTGTCTTAGAAAGCCATTCGCCCTTTTTGTGTTTGCAGGTAAAGAACGCACTGAGGCGCACATTGCCTTTCGTTGTTCGCGTGGCATTAAAGAGGTGATTGTTGGGTGGAAAAAATGGACACAAACCCCTAATAATTGTCACCATTTGCTGTCAATGACCAGCCTACCTGCCCTCCCATCTTTCTGGGCGGAAGTTTGCGCCAGCCAAGAGAAAAAGGAAATGTAAATCCAGCGCAAATCATCTTGTTTTGTTGTATTGTTTCTATTATGACTCTATAGGACACCAACCCAAGCGCCACTAGCGACAGGCCACTTATGCGAGGCAGCTTAAGGAAGCACCTATTACGGGCTTTAGGGAAGTGTGTAAGGTTTAGTGTCCTCTGGATGAGTTTTGAGTGTTTGGAAACGGTGAACGACTGTACAGTAATTGTTAGTCAATAATGATGACTGTGGTCTTGTCAACAACGGCTGGCTAACAATAAAATTAAGCAACTCATTCAGCCTCCTTTTTTGCTTGGGGAACATTTTAGCATCTAACAGAAAGCACAAATACTATCTTGCAACTGCAATAGAAAATAGAGTGCTGGAAGCTTAAAATACTAAATGTAGGTAGAAAATGAAAAAGGTTTCAAAACATCAGAAACAATGGGATCCACCATATAATGATTGTGATAAGTGGTGAATCAGAGATTGATTAAAAGGTTTCAAGATACGGGAAAAATTGGGTTGAATAATTGTGATAAGTAGTGAACCAGAATTTCTTTTATTTCGTAGAACGTAAGAAAATTACATGAAATATTCCAAAATAGCTACTAGTGATTTTGATCCTTTCCGTTTTGGATTTAATACATTTACAAACTTTAGTGAGTTTTCTCTCCAATGAGAATTTACCCCATGAAGGAAGAAATGGAGGAAGAAACAATAACTAGCAAATTTTTCCATATAGATATTTAGTGCCCATTTTGCAAACAAAAACTAAAGAAATGTTAAACAAACCGCTAGTAAATGCTGGTAAACTAGTAAGGTACAGAAAGCTATAAGTATAACCATCCCTTGAGAATAATTTATAAGATATAGATAAATTAAGGTAGCAAGCTTCGTCACAATTCAAACTCCTTGTGACGTAGAGAGTGAACCATAGAAAGAGATAGATTTAGAGAGGAAGAGTTAAGGGGAGGGAGAATTATAAAAGTGTAATAGCATAGCATAGATAACAAATACAAATATTTGGATATTAAAAATGTGTTATTCATTATCTTATCATGCAAAATCTTATCTCAAAAGTCCATGCTATTTGAGTTCTGCTCGACATGAAATGATGCGTTTATGATCCCTAGTAGATTTAAAATTAGATTTTATTTTATTGGTTTATAACTTTACTGTTTGACTAGGAGCTGTGTTATGATAATGGCTTTTGTTATTGATAAGTTGTGATAATTGCTTTTTTGTGTTTTTTGTATCGTTTTGAGAACTTTTTAGCCTTTTCTGAATATGCCATAGAGCAGTGATTCCCAAACTTTTTTCATTTAGTGCCCACTTTTCTGTCATTATTGATTGTAACGCCCAATTTATACCCTTTGTGCTGCAAAATAATGCTTTGTTTTGCTTTGAACTACGTAACTGTTGAAAAATATGTTTTCCATACTAAACAATTATTCTAATTGTTAAAATTTAAATTATCGGCCTGCTCATAATAACATACATTAGACGCAACTGTAATAATTATAATCTTATTGATTATAGCTAAGATAAATTGTTGCCTAGTATCTTAAATAATGCGAATCTTACAAATCTTACAATATTACAATATTAATACACTCTCAATACTGGAGCCTTAGGTTTTTTTAAAAAGCTTCAAATCAAAAGCACTCGACCATCATAAACAGATTATACAATGAATATAAGAAAAAAATGCCCTTTAATTCTTCCTCTTTCACACAAAATGTTTTGTTCTAAATTATACTTTAATATTTGTTTTTCAACTGAATGAATAATATTTTAAGTAGATTCGTAAAGTTGAAAAGTAAACATTTGCTTTAAAAAAAAAAGATCCCATGAAAAATAATAAGAAGCAAATCCAAACGGTCTCATGAAAAAAACAAAAACGGTGTTGTTATTCAGAGTATTTTTTTCAAACGAAAGGTTATAGCAACAGTAGGATCACTTTTATTTGTTTTACATATTCGGTAGGGCCGAATATTCGGCCAGGCCGTATTGCTTCGAATCAGTCATATTACAGTTAAAACATTTCATTTAAAGCCAATATCTTTTTAATCGAACAATTCACATTACTATAACTGTTTTTCAGTACTTAATGGAAAAGTAAAAGTTAAATAACAATAAAAAAACTAAAAAGAAACCAAAACCAAAAAACGAGATATCTAAATAAAGACACAATTACAACAAATTTAACAAACCATTCATTTGGCTCGTTTGTTTGACTACATTAATACATTATGCGCAACAACGACCTGTTGAAAGTTCATATCTACAGTCACGGTATCTGACCTGAAGGGAGATAGTAGACGCAGATAAGCAACACAATCCTTATCACATGGTTCGAATGTATGGGGAAAAGTTAAAGTCACGTTTATATTACAAGCAATGAGTGTAGCTACTTAAACCAACAAAATTAAACAAATATATAAATTTGTGAATAGAAAACTATCATTAACCATCATCATTAGGTCTTAACCTATGTACGGTGATGTCATAATCCCACAAATGTGAGCTTCACCGCATCAAACATTTCAGATCTGGTCGATCCTGCTTCCTTCCCTTCAAACTGCCGCGTGATGATCATTTATGATCGTTTGCCGTACGCAATAGTGAATGGGTTCCATCGGCCGCCGTAAGACACGTCGGGTGGGAAAACAGGAAGGAGGGATCTCTGGTGGCGATTCGCAATCGTTTCATTGTTCCTTCAGCATTCGATTCAAAGATACCGAACCTCGAACCATCCATCCATCCATCCATCCATCCATCTAAACATCTATTCAAGCCAGCCAAGCAGCCAGCTTCACCCACCTGTGCCGGGGGCATCATCACCATCGCCTACTGCTTGTACGCGAGCGACAAAGAGGCAGCTTCTCCTTCAACCGTGGAAATGTAATTCGTCGTCTATCTGGCGGCGCGGTGTGCAGTGGCGGGCGATTTTTCCGGGCGCTCGGCAAGCGGTGCTGCCGTTTATGAATGTCTGCATGCCCTTAGATGTGTGTGCGTGGGTATGGTGAGTAGAGAGGGAGACTTTGAAAAGAAAAACCATCTATTGCACATCACAACCTACCCGAACGGAGTCGAGCGTTTCGGCTCAGACGCCATCGAAAGCTCCTGGTGAACGGATCTCGTGTGCTGCTGAAACCTTAAGCTGATCGCGTGAGTGGGTCTAAACATACAAGTGGTTAGTAAAGTGTGTAAAGTGAAATATTTATACGGAAATCCTACACATCCTACACAAAAAATAAAAAGTGTATGAAAAAAGTTTTTTGTTCAATGACGCTGCCACCATCGCAAGCATTCGTGATTGATCGAGCAAAAGAAGCGTCGCGAACGTGAAGGCGGGCAGTTGCGAAAGTGAGTCACCAAGCACGAAGCGCCTAAATTGTGTATGTGCATAATAATTCTGACCAATTTGCGTAATACTGAGTTTTGCGAAAGAGCTTAAGCGCATCGCTTGAGGCGTGATCATCATGTCAACGAAATAAGCGACCGTCTACCAGGAAAAGAGGAAAAGTTTTGTATGGATAACTTAAGTTAGTTCAAACTGAAATAGTTCAAAGGTAAAGTGTTATTCTAGCCCACCGGTGTCAAAAAGTGCTGCAAACAGGCGAAAGGCACAGTGTATGTGTGTTTAGTCCACAGGCACCAACCCCACAACGACAGTGCAGAGGAAAGTGTTCAGTGATCAGTGAAATTTTACGATCCCGACGAAGAAAGTGATGCACCGTCGCTCCGTGTGGGCAAACCGTTTGTGTGGCAGTGAAAAAGTTTCCTTTTTAATTTTGTTTTGTTTTTGGGCCTATCGTTTTCATAAGTGAGTGTTGATCAGCTTCTCCCGTGTGGGGTGTGCCGTATATGTGTGTTTAGTCCACTGGTGAAGTGTAGAAAATACTGATTTAAGTGGTAATTATAAGCCCCGAATCTATTTCACCTGTTTTGAGTTGTGAAAGGTTAACTCTGCGCATTGGCGTTTAGTACAAAACGAAAGCGAAAACCAGGTGCCCCAAGTTAATTGGTAACACTAAAACAGGAGTGTAAAAGTTTCCACCAGGCAGCAGGTGAACCAGCTTCCGTTGAGACGAACAAGGCAGATTTTCCTCACCGGTCATCCTTCAGCCAGAGTACGCACACACACACACAGCACACGTGCTTTCGGTTCGTGGCGTAAGTGATTTATGTGACAGTTTGCGCGTACGTAGCGTGCACGTTTCGAATCAGTTTAAAAATTTTTTATAGGCGTTTATTGTAAGGCTTGTGTCAGTGAGACATGCTCTCCTATGGCAAGTGGTGTGTTTTATAATCACAGTACGGTGTGGATTATAAAACAGCCTTTGCAAAACGTTTATAAGATGCAGTTATTTATTCGATTTGATGATTTTTATACGATAGATACAATCATATTTTTTCTTCAATCATATTTTTTTCATATTTTCTTCACAAGATATTTGCAACGACCACACATAAAACTCACTTCGTTGGAAGCGTTCTATCTTCCAGTTTATTTATTCAGCTACCTTCGACACAATATTGTTAGCCTTTTTGACATATTCTGATGTGGTTTTGCTAAATCTGATGAAGCATCTGGAAGTTGCCAACGTCTTGATATTAAACATAAATTTCTGTTGTAATGGTTTTTAAGTATTTTGGCTTAAAAGATGAAATCTCACTAAGCCATTTCTGTTAAACGCTTATAACTTTAACTAATGTGCTAGTTACTTATTCATGCAACAGTAAAAGAGATTGAATTGTAGCCATAAATTTAAATTATGCTTTTCACCAAACCTAAAAATTAGAGCTTTTCACTTATTTGAATTTGCTTAGTTTTTATTCAAGAAAAATAGCCACACTGTAAATATAAAATCATTAAAATTTGCAAAATATAGTTAAACGAACAGATTTTTTTTTTAATTCAAAACATGGATGGGGTTCATTTCAATGATCGTATTGTACAGTAGCAAATCTGTCAAACCACAAGTCGGCAGCTTGAATCTTGTTGATTAAAAATCTTGATATTAGAATATAGGAATCAATGCAATCATGCAGGATCCTCAAAAGCTCTGAAATTTTATTGACTTGTTTAAATCTGTTTATGTTCACTGAGCAAATAATGAAAGTTTAAGGATTATTTGCATTGGGTCCATAAAAACACTTTAGGAGATATTCTTGTTGTATAAGAAAACAAATGATTTATTTAATGTTTACATAATGAAGAGAGATTTTGAAATAATTGTGCTTGCAACTATAACTAAAAACTATCATAAAAGTTAGCATCATTGCAAATCATTCTGCTAATCTTGCTTACACTCGCAAATAAAGGGTGTTGTAAACATTATAGAACAAATAACTACGAAAAACGATTTCTCAACACACGATTCTTCTTTTAAGGAAACAATAGAAAAAATCGTCTTTTTATGGTAGCATTTGTTACATTTTCATGTTTTGGTTCAAAAAGGCTGGAAGTATAACCGGAGCCTTAAAAAAATCTTTCAAAAGACCCGATTAATATTGAATACATAGAGAACGATTGCAATCGAGCTTTACTAGTCTGTAACCTACGTATTAACAACAAAGAGAGGATATATTTTTGATCTGTTGTCTATTTAGAATTAACTTTTTGTTAATCTATTTGATGTTTTGTTAATATTCTTGAAGGTTAGATTTAAAGATATGCGAAAGCTACATTTGTGTTAACGCATTTAACGCTTTTTGAAGGGTCAAGGTCTACAAAGCACTAGTATCATTAAGATGTTGTTATTTAGTGTGCACATAACCCATAGCAAATCTTGCGTTTTGGGTGGAGGGTGAGGGGAGGGGTCTTAACAGCTTGCTGCCACAAAGCGCTCGAGCTGGTCTCAAACACATTCTTTCATATTTGAACATTATAATTATGTTATTATGATTGCTTTCATTATTCAAAAGACTCATAATAAAATTAATAAATCATATAATGATAAAATTATTTACATGCTTAGGATTCTTCTAGCATAGTTTCTAGCGATATGATAACTATGAGATGTGCAGAATTTAAGATTACAGCTGAACGCCAATTATTCGTGAATGGAATGGGGACGTTATACTGAAAAAATGAAAACACGCAGAAACGCACAAATTTCATATCTTAGCTTGAATTGAATGTGAATAATCTTTTTTCTGTTCTGTTCTGTTTGCCTCGCTTATCGGCTTCAGCTAGCTCACATTAATTGTCACACAAAACTGATCCTCGGCTTATCGACCACCCCCCCTCCCTCACCCATGAGACGTAGCTTGCTATGTTTACGTGACAATTTTAGTAATTTCTAGGGCAGTGGGAAACCCCATAACCCATACCTTCGATAAACGACATCACATTTCATGCTCCGATACACCGTAGTACATTTGCTTCCTTCTTCAGAGCCATCAAACGTTGCGCACCGAGACCATAAAACCGTCCTGGAGAGCAAGCGCTGCGATTTGCGTACGCACGACACGGGATGACACCGATTCCAGGCGGTTGTTTCGGCAAAATTTCATCCCCCTCATCTGCTAGGGACAACAACTCCCCTCCGCCAGCTCCGTTTTCCTTTCCACTGTGCACACTATTACAGCGAAGCCTATTACGAAGCGTGTCTAATAGTGCAAACCGCTAGTGGCAGATTCCCGTAGTAAGTGGGCACCGCACCCTCCTCCCCATGTCTTGAAGCCTCTCGTATCTCAACTGGAGCAGCAGTACCAGTTGACGTACGCGTGCCTGCGCCAGTACGCAGCCTAATGACGATAAGGTACGGTAATTTTGTTTTTGGAGCGATTAGCACAATCTCGTTCGGATGGGATGGTGTACCTTCCCGGCGCAAGCGATAAGCACATAAATGGAGTATGACAGAGGTATGCGTTTGTGAGGTTAGGACGATTTTGCATGTGTGTTTTACTTGGCACACTAAAAAACTGTCTCACTTGGGATTGCTAAATAACGCTTTTTTTAAAACTTTGCTTCACGTTTTGCTCGTACCGTCGACTCGGACTTGGGTGAATAAAAGTATAAGTTGTTGCGAAAATGTGCATGAAAGTGGTAGGCTTACAGGCAGTAGAGTGGCCCAAAACTTCACCTAACCCACGATGGCGAGCAAGTTCACGCCTGGCCAAACACCTTGCACACGGTGGCGTAAACTTCTGCTCAACACAGCCCCTCGTGCCTCCCGAAAAGTCGTCAGATTCACTCTCAATGGCAATTGTTTTCTCGTAACGTGCCCGACGCATGGTTAGCTGACAGTTTATTTTCAGTGTTTATTTCGTTTGAACACAGGGTGCCCTTCCCGGGCTGTGTCTCTCATGCGCTCTGTCCAACCAGTCCAGAAGCCCCTGCGCCAAGTGTGCATACGTCACGAACTTTGGCTATTTTGTCTCTCTCTTCCTACCCGTTTTCTTTTAAATCGCTCCACCATACCGGACCATCAATGTAGGTTAGCAATACGCGAATCTGCCGGGCGTGAAGGAAGCAAACGCGACGAAAGAGACGAAAACGAAAACGAATATTGCGCCGTCAAGCCGTCTCCGCCACTGCGGGACACACGCCACACGTGTGGATGCG
>KB669637.1:0-11471 GCA_000349105.1 Anopheles epiroticus
TCTGGCGTTGTGAAATTTTAGTTACTTCTACCGACCGTTAAAACAAATTTGCACTTTTCCTATCCTAATTCTCTTTTTAAAAATTCCCAAATAATTTTACAGGTCAAATTGATCAGTTTTAGAGCAAACTCGGCTCAAGATCAAAACGTTTTCCAACGAATAAGCAACCTCTTCTATCTCTGAAGGTACGAACTATAAAACATTTCAAGCAAAAATAGCTGCTATAGCTTGTTTATTACCCAGCAACACCCTCATTTAATGTTGCCCCTGCACCGAATGACCTGAGCTCATCTCGAAAATCCCCATCGAGACCATACAAGCAAATAGGCAAACGATACCCTACCCTAAAACGGGAGCTCCAAAAACCGCCCCTGAGGAGTTTATGAGCTTTGATCCTGCTTCACCGCTCTGCGCCCTTTTTGTTTGACCAACGGACATTTCTTCGCCCTTTGCACAGTGTTAAAGAAAACCTCCACAGCAACAGCGTAAACTGAATGGGGAATGGAGAGCGCTGGGCCGGACAGCGAGGTTGTTTGCACTTTATGATAAAGTTGTTTATATTAACGCGAGACGCATAAATTCCCACAAATCGTGTGCCGTAAAATCTGTTCCAGGTAGTTACTTAAATTTTTACTACTGTATTTACCTTTCCCCTCGTGAGTGTGGGGATGATATCGTCTTACGCTTCTCAGCCGGGCAGAATGTCAGCCTGTTGGGCAATGGTCAACTCGTCTGTGCTTCCTTGCACGAATTAAAAGGCAATTTCAAACACTTCCAAACGGTGTTTTATGGCCGTTCTACAGTCGGGTCGGAAAGCCGATCCATAAAACCACAATTAGTACACGTGTACTCGAGAGGTTAGTTACAGTTTCAGCACAGTGGTACGGCTCAAAGTGGCCCTTTTTGGACTCGTATACTGCTCAAAGCATTCGTTTTTGAAGCTGCTAGAGGTATAGCCAACCCTTGTTTATTAACTGCTTCTTTCAGCTACTTAAGCACTCGAGCTAGCAAGCACTCGAGCTCTGTTTGCGACTTACCTACATAAAAAGCTTTCACTCAGAATGGCATGGAAAATTGTCCATTTATCGAGCTTACTTTCCCTGCCATCAATTGACATTCGCTGCTGCACCTCGCAAACGGGCCATGAACAATATCGTTAAGCAGCTGGAATCATTTCAACGTGCTAAATCGCTTTTCCCGGTGACATCATCATGAACACCACCGGCATCAGCAGCCACTATCTCATAAAATTCAATTATGGAGCTTACATGCCCGATACATTTGCATTCCGATGAGCGTGCAACGGGAACATTATATCACACAGATTGTTCGACGTCCCGCGTCCTGGTCATTTCGCCACAGAAGGCTCCACCAAAAGCTTCATGGAAGCACACAGACGCACTCACATTCATTAGCATTCGATATTTCCCGCCTCCTTTACGCACCTTTTACGCCTGCAACGCTCTTCCCCGCGGCATTGTCTCCGGCAGTCCGGCAGTTTCGGTTCGATGGCTTTTGCCTTGAGCATGCTGGCAGCATGATGTACTGTGCCACACCCCCCGAGTGCGGTTCGGTGTTTCATATTTCCCAATTAAAATTTGCGCTGAATCAGACCCGATATGTAGTAAACGTTGTTGCTGGGGAGTGAGGTGATTTATTGTGGCAGGCCGTTGGACAGTGAACCGTAGTGAACACGTACAACGAGCTGAGAGGGTTTCGGGTTCAGAAGTTTCGGTAGTATGAATGTCTTTCTGTAATCTTTAATTTGCATTTAAGCAACTATGCTGTGAGTCGACGAAGCGTAACCAGGAATGTTATTTTAATCTACGTTGGGGCCATCTATTGGCTTCAAAGTTGCTCTGTTGTGTTCCTGATTTTCCACTCAAAATGTTTATTTAACCTTGTTTAACCTTGCAATCCAAAATTGATTTGAATAGAAAATAGAATATACCAAAACTGAGTTGACAGCTTACGCTAACTTCTCCTAGATGGCGCCAACGTAGTTGGAGACAGCACTCCTGATTACGCTTCATCGATTCCGGTCTTTACACTTACTATTTGGGCTTTCATTGTTTCGGTGGTGAAGAGGTTGTTGAAGATAATTTGAGCTTTTATTCAATAGTGTAAACTTTATCTACATATGCATCACCTGGCGGTGTCTGGTGGAGTAATTCCACGAAGCGTTTAAGTTTTGCAAAAAACATAATTTTGCAATAATGAAAAATCGATAAAAATTGCAAAAAAAATAGGTTCGACGATGCGTTATCGGGTGTGTAATCTTGGTCTACACTGGCGCCATCTGATGGATAGCAAAAGCTTTAAAACCAATTATGGGGTTATCAACCTATAATCGCGGAATTTACCCGCTTTTAGGTGATAAAGGTGACGTACGTAGGATAGAAAGATTATTTTATCGTTTTTTTAAGTTTCCATAGATAATTTTAACGCAAAAATATTTATCAACAAAATGGTGATTCCGCAAATCACCAATAGCCAGTAGACTCCGGCATTTTTACACTTATTTTTCCATCAAAAAGTGATTAAAATAAGTGAAATGTTACAATTACAAGGTGCACGTGTCACAATTATGTTATAGTGAAGCCAGTAAATGGCATTTGTGTTAAGCAAGATTAACAAGGGTTTGAAGAGTTGAAAGTTAAGTTCGAATATTAAAACAGCTAGGAGACATGAAGGGTAATTCTCCAAAGTTAACCAGTTTTCCAGTAGTAGCTCCATAGAGTGTATATTACATGTATTTCAAATTAGGCGTAAGAAGTAGATGAGAGTTCATTAAGTTCATATCGGAGAATGACAAAAGGATTGACTCATGTCCTGTAGCATTTTCTGGAAGGTATCAAGATTCTTTATTGCTTTCTATGATTTTAGTTTTGTACTTGGTTCAGTTTCATTTTTGATCCCAAAATCATCCACTCCACATACAATTTCTATATTTAGTTACTGATGAAAGCTTC
Source organism: Anopheles epiroticus (assembly GCA_000349105.1). Lineage (NCBI taxonomy): Eukaryota > Metazoa > Arthropoda > Insecta > Diptera > Culicidae > Anopheles > Anopheles epiroticus. Next base: position 2,973 of record KB669637.1, read on the forward strand.
TAAAAGCATTGCTCATCAACGATCTACTGCCCATCCTAAATAAACTACTCCTTTCTCATCATCTTCCAAACTTCGAAATCCATTAATCAACAATCGAATCCCAATGGCCAAGGACGGTAAACTTTAAACGTTTTCCCTGCGCTCAAATGCGAAGCAAACTTTTACCGAAACACACCGAAACCGACACTAGTGCAACCGTTTCACCAACCGTTTCTATCGGATTAGATTCCCGAGCGCTTCCGGTACCGCTTTTCATCCCGAAAACTCGTCAAAACTAATTCGAAACGCACAACAGAGGGAACATTACTTTGCCCAGCTGGCACATCCGCGAATGGGGGCAAATGGGGGTTCTCCTTTTGCAAAGTGTCGGGTGTTGCGATGCAGGAAAACAAACTTTTTCTCTGATCGGATCGGTCGGTGATACGATTACAGCAATTGCAAGACCATCTATTTCTGTTGAGCAGTTTGCACGGACAGCTTCGAGTTTAGGTGCAAGCGATGGAAGGTACTCCCTTCACATGCTTTAAACGAACAAGTTTCCTGCTATAAATATTAATATTTTGCAAAATAAACTTAAATTTACAACATTCCTCCGAGCTACGTAACCGCAAGCAAATCGCTTCAACAGCTTTCTGCACCGAATTGGTCAAATCCCTGTACCCTGAAAACCGTTTCCGATTTTTAAAACGCTGCTGCTCGCACGGCAGCGATCGAGCTGCTTCCCGTGTTACGTGTCCCTAAAATCCGATTATTAATTTTGAAGTGGTTGGCAAAACTTGCCGCAAAGCCCCGCGGGACCTTCCTTCCTTTCCTTTTCGCTCGACCAACCACAGTTTTGGATGCAATCGTTCATGTCCCGCTGCCGTTACTGCTGACGAGTGTTGGTGCTGCTACCGCCACCACCACCGGAGAAGAGGTCTTCGGCTGGCGAATACATGGCGCGTGCGGTGAGTGTGTGCATCCGTGGAAATTAATAATCTCCCTCGCAAAACTGTGCTGCTAAAATTATACTAATCCGCTTAAAGTTGTACGTACAATAAATTTGGATGTAAATAGCCTTAGCTAGGGCGCCGCGGATGGGTAGCTCCGGGCATACAGGCTGAGCCATAATTAATTGCTTTCGGTTTGCAAAAGTTTGAAGTATGATTTTGACATTTTTTTAGGCAAAGGCAAGTAAATTACAATTTTAGGAAAAGTGTAGAGCTGTCATTTTTCCGTTCATAAGGATATTTCAAACAATAGATTGTATTTTAAATCACGCCAGGAAAATATCTTTTCAAAATTGGTATTACATTGTAAATTGTAGCTATAGAAAAAACGACGAAAATAATTCATGGATGTGCAATATAAAAATATCTCTGCCGCTTCCCGCCAATAGATGGCACCAGTGTAGATCAGACCGCTCCTAATTACGCTTCGTCTACACCGACCTTTTTACACTGGGCGTAAGTTGCTAGTGTAATGCGGATCTGACTAGCGCTACCTTGCGGTCACTAGCGGAAACGTGTGTTCCGCCTCTTCTGATATTGGGTCCTGTTTTCAGCCGTTGAACGATTTTATATTTTCTAATTTTTAGAAGCATAATTTTTGTCGCTTATTATAAAGTCAAGTTAAAAATTCTAATACTTTAGGATGAGCCTGATACTTCACACTTGAAGACTTAAAGCTCCGTCTATGAAACTTGTCAATAAAATGCAAATATTCCTCCTATTACGCCTGCCTTACTCACGGCTCCGCAGTAATTTGTTGATAAGACACACTGAACAGCTGTCCAAAATTTATTCCAATCTTCCCATGCACTCTCTCTCTCTCTCTCTCTCGTTCTCGCGAATATCTACTATCTTATCCAGCGCCAGCTAAGCTTGAAACATTTTCACACTTTACGTGCTTTAAAACCGACACGTGCACCGCGACAACGGCGATGTCGCCACATTCCTAAGCACGACACTGCTATCAGCGTCAGCATGTTCCAGACAGATACTCACACACTGTTCGCCCCTCGGAAAAGCCAGATGGCAAACAAGCATAAAATACTGATGTCATCTGGAGACGGAAGGAATTTAATATATCTTCTCCAACCGCCGCCTGGCGCCATGCCCGCTTCCACGCATCGTGCTGCTCCCAATGAGGCTGCTAATAGCTTTAGTGAGAAGAGAAAAAAAGGACGGACGGCGAAAACACACGCTTCGGTGTGTCGGGGGCGTGTTTGTGCACTCATCAGTGAGTCGCACCATTTTCAAAGGTGATCTCTATGTGTGTGTTTCTGTCTGTTGGAGGGTGTCGCTATGGCAAAATGAGCTGGTAAGTTCAACTGACATGCTGTACTGTCACTGTAGAGATTAAAACTGGGTCAGCCTTCTCCATGTAGAGTGTATGAACTTACACGATGGGTCAGGATGTTGTACCTTTTTGATGAAAAAACAAGTCCTTTTGCTCTTTTATGTATGAAGGGAATGGGTGAAGCAAACATCATTAAGCTAAAGTTTATTACAAGAATCATTTGGTGAGGAGTAATGAAGGAGAATATGTATTTCTCCGCATTTATAGGATGCCAGAGGTAAGAAGCTGTACCAAAACAGAATTATACTAGATACCGTTTTGTACTAAAAACATGACATGGTTGCATATCAGACTCCTTCCTTTTTCTTATCTGTTTTTCTTCGAATTTCCCTTCTTTATTCTACATGATTTTAAGGTACTAAAATATGTGGCTTTCGATATAAATTTCACTTTTTCTTCAAATTTTATTTCTTTGTATGCACCCTCTTGGTTCTCTGTTCCGTTCTTCTCTGTTCTGCTTGTTCGTTATTTTTAATCAAAAAAAAAATATACTTTCAAATCATACAAGTTTTCTTGTTTTACTCCTTTTCATCATTTCTATCAGCTTTTGTGAATTATTTTAGGACCACTTCTAGAATGTTATTATAATTCTTAATGTATTCTTATCGCAATGCTATCATTGTGACATTTTTGGTGGGTTGCAACTAATGTGGCAAATTATTATTTTAGAAACATATGGTCAACACTAAAAGCATATGAAAAAGTTAGTTTTAATAAGTGTACTACATTTATCTTAACACAAATTTCTATGTATTATAAAACATTTTCTAAGTAACTGCAAATTATTCGTTTTACTAAAGGATCTTTACCTATTCTTAGTTTTTGTATTATTCTTAATTTTGTATTTTGTAAGAAAGGACTCCTCTTCGGGCATAGCCGCAGACCATCTAAAGTAAGTTAATTTTGTACAAAGAAAAACAGCACCACCAGGCATCCCACAATGTATGCTGTTTTATCTCTTCAACTTTTCCTTCTTGTTCGTACCACTAGCGTGTCGAGCCAGGAAGCAACGCCCGTCCTATACCTTCCCACCACTTTGTCGTTGCTAATACCGTGAAAGTCGTACCCGTTTTCACTATTTGCCTGCTATTTGATCCCTGGAAGACACATTTCGTGCAACTCTTTTTTCCCTCCCGTAATGCACTCATAATGCCATTTTTTGTGCTACTCTATTACATCGGTACGGACTGCACCGCCAACATAGTGCGGAGAGGGAACGGCCTGGAGTGCAGCACCAACAATATTAGCTGTTGCATCATCTCAACCCGGCGCCAGATAAAGTCCTTACCGTATCGAGCTTGTTTCCTCTCTCCCTTCCATCACTTCCATCGCTTCCTGTGCCAGCGGTGCCAGCGTACCAACTTGGCTTTGTGGTTCTTTTTTCTTCTTCTTGCGAATTATGTACCATTCCACAGTCAACCCCTTTTTGCAGTGGAGGAAAATGAGCTGAAAAGCGGCATCTCACGAGAGCTTTTGTGCGAGTGTGAATGGGTTTGTGTGTATCCGTGTGCCGTCAACGAGTCAGTTTTCTCGCGCTTTTGCTCCCTGTTTCGGTGCATTGTATCGTAAGTTCCTTTCTTGTTAAAACAACCGTCACCGCTAGTCACAGTGGCGTCTTGGAGGTTGGGTGGTCAAACTAGATTCACCAAAGATTTTATAATATATTTACCAGATGCTCAGTTATTACGTCGAATGTGTAATTTTAATGCATAAAATGGTTGGTCCACAAATTGACAAGAGTTGCATACATTTCGGCGCTTAGCAACCAGACGATGGTTAATCTACATTTCTACTAAAGTTCTTTCATTGAGGTTTTAATTAAATGTTCATTGATTTTAATAAGCATGGTATTTCATCACACACATACAATGGTGATAAAATGATGAACGTTCTATCCCTAAGAAAATCTGTACCTCTTTAGAAAGCTAAATTGCATGCTTCTAGGCGTTTTTAAATTGTGGTTGATTTATGAACATTTTCGCTAAAATTCCTTCTTCACAATCTAATCTATCTAATTCTCATAAATTTCATTCATTATTGAATCGCCACACTGATCTAAATAAATATTGCATACATTTAGGCGTTTAGAAATTGAGCGAAGGTTTGTCTTTTCTCTTAACCAAATTCTCCTCATTTATGGAGACGCCCAGTACATAGTACCAATAAGTGCAATAATTAGGTACCAATTCTTGCAATATGCGCAATAAATGAGCTTTTGATTTTCATATATGGTTTATTTATAAAATTTGTCCACAGTTTGTACAATGCTTCCCCACAGTAAGCAGATCGCACCCTGCCTCGCTGTGTTGATCACGCTCTCTCATGCAGCAGTAGCTGCAGGAAATGGAGCTGCAAATGGTAGTTAGTGCTGGCGGCCGCCCCTTCTCCCCGAAAGGCGCTTACACCGTGCTACGGTGAGCGGATGCGAAAGCACAACCCGAGTGCATGTAGCGCAACGGCAACACGTATCGGCCAAATATGCCGCAAGGTTTTTGCTGCTCCTAAACAACCTGCCAAGTACACTGGGGAAGAAACCGGACCGGTAGGAGCGCGAGCGAATAAGCTGAGCAAGTTTTCTAATTAGTGCCATTTTCGTATGGGAATAAAAAGCACAAAACAGCGACAGTGGGAGCCGTTGGTAGCTTTCGTTTTTTTCCGCTCCTTTATGTGCTACACATTGCCCTTCAAATGGAGCTACTCAAGATGCCTTTCTTTTTCTGCTGTTTTGCAAGGAAACAGGAAAGACTTTCGCACGAGTTTACTTGGTATGTGCAGGTGAGCAAAGACAACAGTGGCGCAACACACAACGCTGGTGGTAAATTATGGTGCGAACAAAGCACCTTTTCTAATTGAACCCGAGATCTCGCGTAATAACTCTGCGGTAGGCAAAACAGATACACGCTTTTGTTGGCCAACTCAACCGGTGGAAGCGCCATTCAGCATTTAGCCCGTGCTGCAGCAATACCCAGTGAAACTCATTACCTTCAACGTTTACCTTCATTTTTCCCTTAATTTGAACTTCAAATTGGAATTGTCTGGCCAGCAAATAAAGGGGAGCAGAAAAACGGGGTAGTGGTGGTGGATCTTCTTCATTACACCACTGGACCACATTACCTCATTATCGGTGACCAATCGTGCGCGAACGTGAAATTGCACTGAAACAAAGAGGAAAGCCCGAAGCTCATTACTGGTCTCCTTTGCCCGCGTTCTATCCTTTCCTGCCCGATTGCACGGCCGTTTCATCTCGGATGCAATCAATCGCAAGGTTCTTCGTTGCACTGGAACGGTCATCCCCGTGCCACCAACAGCCATAAGATATCGCTTTCCATTATCGAGTGGTGCATTGGAAGCGTTTTTTCCTTTAGCACACACACAGACAGTGAGAGGTACCACATTGGAATCGGCACGTTGGCCACATTGCTGCAGAGAGGCGCTACTGGTCGGGGCGGGCATTCTATTTGTCTGACGATGGGTAAACTTTTTGAGACGACTGCAGTAAAGTGTGCGATCGTGCGTGCATGAAAGAGAACATTGAGAGAGAGAGAGTGTAATGATAATCCAAGTACAAAAGAGTCAATAAAGGGAAAAAGGCTTTTAATTATGTTCTGAAGTTGAGAGTTTTATACAAAAAAAAAAACTATATTTAAAACTATATTCTGATGGAGCACCGAAAATTGAAATTTCTCTCTCCAGTCTGCTGTCCTTAAACGGTGGATTATACTTTAAAACAACCTATCCTTCAACCTCAATATGCTCTCTCTCTCTCGTTCGTTGTGATTGAAGCATGAGCTTGCGCTTCATAAAAGCAACCGAAACGGAACGGTCGATCCGTCAGCAAACAAACGCTAGGTAAGCAATCATTTTTTTACACTTTACACTTCCACGCTCCACGCTCCTGCTGTGCTAGATACATCTGGCTGGGAGGCTCACCTGTGCAACGAACGGTGCAGGAAAGTGCAGGATCAATTTTAATCCACTTATCGAACGATCCGAGCCCAATCCAGCGCACCTCAGCGAAATGGTCGGCGTCGGCTGCGTTCCACTTTGAAGTCGCTTTACCGAACGTTCTTGCTGCGAATCCACCGTTTACACTCGCCGGCCTCACTAGATGGGCTAGTTAATGGATGCGAATGGTGGCATGGGCCGAGGTAAAGTTTTCCGTTTTTTTTTTTTTTATAAAAAATGTACTCTCTTTTAAAGTCTAGAAATAATATCTGCAAAAATGAATTGGAATGCGTATCACAACATATAAACGTTTTTTGACCTCCCTAATTAGTTTGGGTGTGTTGCTAGCTTTGTAGGTCTTTCATAAGAGCATGTGGGTTGATTCCCATTCCATTTGAGGTCCGTCTGCTGTTTTATTCTGGAGTAGCTTTTACATGAAACGACGTCTATAATAATGGAGAACGAAGAGCTTATAAGTGGTTTTGATTATTTTGAAACCTGTTTTGCTAAACCTTGCGAAACTAACGCTTGTCCAACGATAAAGCAACGAAAGGGTTATAATAGATTTGATCATAAAATTGATGTTAAAATGAGTATTCAATAGCTCAAGGCTGATGTGTTCTCTTTGAGGGTTCAGCTTGTACTTTAACATTTATTATTCGTGAAATTCAATATAATTATTAACTACTACGAGTAATGAGTAAATTCTAATAATTCAGATAATTAAGCACAAAATTATACACTATTTAATCCTGCCATACTGCATACATTTAGGCGCCAACAACGAATAACTTAGAGTGTCTTCGAAAACGTCTTAACACTCTCATTATTACAAAAAGCACAGTGATCAGAGGCTATTTTTAGATATTACATGTATAAAATAAATGTATATAAATAAGAGTATAATTAGAAGCTGTTAGTAGACTTATGAAAAGAACAGCTAAAAGGGGTTTAAAGCCATGACTCGGGTCTAGACACTTTGAGGTCAAATCAAGATAAATAAGCACTGTAGCCTATTCTAGACTTGGGACTAATGGGGGATTAAATTCCAAGTGGCTTTGTTCTAAGTATTCTATTATCTATCCGAACCCAGGTTAAGGCATATCATGGGAATTGATCTAATAATATACTTCCTGGAATATAAAAAAGGTAGACAGTAGTTTTTATTCGAATAGGGGGAAAGAAGATGAAGCTCTTCGTAATAAAATTCAAAAAATTCCGCGTAAAATTCAGAGCGGTTGGCTTGTACTAAAAACCAGTTTTAACTTTAATTTAAAACACTTTCCATTTCAGCTCTTCTTGCTATAATAGAACCAACTCCGAAACTTCTCCTGCGAGACCGAATCGACATGCAAATCGTTACAGACACATAGACACATGAAAGAGAAATAACCCTCCGCATCCGTCCAATCCTTCCGTCCTATTCCCCATGTTAACAGCTAATTCTCTCCCTAACGCCCATGTTCAGCAAACGCATTAAGCAGAAGCATTCCACAGTACAGCTGGCAACCGCCAGGAATTCCGAACACGAAAAGAAAATGGTCACCACCACACTGGCAACACTCAGTCCACTTGACGAAAAATGCGAAAGCTCTACGGTGGTCAGCTGTTTACTGTGCTGTCACTGTCTCTGCAACGCCGAACCACAAAACAAAGTGCATCTTGCAACGAAATGCGCTTAAAACTGACTGACCGAAATGTGCATCTATTTACCACCAGGCTGCGAGTGGGGAGTACACCACCACAAAAACCACAAATGTGAGTATAATTTCCATTTGCCACAGCACCAGCAGCAGCAGCAGTAGCAGCAGGCGGTAGTGGATACTGCTTATAACCGTCACTAGGAGAAGCACTGTGGTTGCAGTAGTAGTAGTAGTAGCAGCAGCATTGGAGCTCTAATTACAACCGACTCACGCTGATGACGATTGGCCAAGCGTAGTCTCCCCCACGTAGCACTGGTCGGATGTGGACCGTCCACCAGCTTTCTTGGCAGAGATTTCCGGTGGTCCCGGCGAGAGCAAATTATTTACAGTTGATGGGATAACAAATTAAAGCCCTGAAGCGAGCTGCTGCGACGTGAAGCAGCTTTGGTTGATCGCTGAAAGCACAATGGACAAATGAGGTTGGGTACGGTTCTTGCTGATGAAAGGGAAATTGTTCGAGGATTCCCTAGTAGACAGTTCGATACTAGAAAAAACTATCTTCCAATGTTTT